>JAOXYD010221852.1:0-18902 GCA_028565735.1 Pinacopodium congolense
TTATTTAAATTTATTAGTATTTTAAAGCCTATTTAAAGGCATGTTATTTCACTTTTATTAATGAACATTTTTGCATTATAATTCCTTCTCGTAGCTTTCTTTCTTTATCCTATTATTTTGAATTTCAAATTATCCCAAATCCCAACAACAATGTTATTAATACTCTTTTGGAAAAGGGTATGAAGTCTGTTTTGCTTGGTACCGAGGAATTCATCTTTATCTAGTCCATAGGAAGTCAGATCTTTGTAGCTGTTACTATTTCACGTAATGGAGAATTCATCTTTATATACTTTGTGCAGGAATTCAACCCTTCATAACTTTGTACCACTGGGATCTTCTATTATATCTTCAAGAGTCATTACAAGGGTGGTTAAATGAAGAAATTATGTAAGCGTTCAAAGAACATGAAGTGTTAGTTCAATGTTGTTTCGTACGGTGTTTTGTCACTCTTGTTCTTTTAGTTCATCATGGACGAGTGTAGTTTGATTTAGCGGTGCAGACTTATCTTCCATAATGTATTAAAGGAGATAAAAAGAATTAAGTTGTAATGTTTTCATTTCCTCTTGAGTGTGAGTTATATGCTTCAATTTTTGCGATGTACTTTGAGTTGCTTGGAATTTTTTGATGTGTCGCCATTTCCAGACTTCTTATGAATTGGTCAATTTAATTTGTAATGCTCATCTCATGGTTGTTCTTTTTCTGTCAAAATCCAGAAAATACTTTGCCATCTATGTAAATACTTGCTACTAAACATGCCCTAAAACTTTGTACTTATATTGTTCAGGGAGGCAAAAAAGGATTTATATGTTAAGGAGGGGGATTTATAATGGAGAGGAAGAGTAATTATCATATTATAAGTTAACACAAAGTTTAGAAATTATAATAATTGCATTCTCTTATCTAGCATTGATCCATCTTGTTTTAGTTAGAATAGAAAAAATAAATAAATAAACCTAATCAATTAGGGAAAAATGACACATAATAAATCTAATGAATTCTAAATTTAAAAATATTTCAAATATTATATAGATATATACTTAAATTATTTATAAATCATACAAAAAATAAGACCGCTAAACTTAATTAGTTGCATATTGTTAATGTTTTTTAAAAAAGACAAGCTAACTGTTCCTAAACAAGAAAGATATAATTTTTCATATCGTCAAAATTAAGAGTCAATAATGTTTTGTTCCAATCAAATTTTAAAAATTTAATGAAATAAATTTTCTCTTAATTATACTTAACTATAATTAGAACTACCAAAATCTTTATAACTTATGAATTTAAATGTGCTATCATTAATTACTAATTTTATTCTTACTAATTAGTAATTTATAAGTAATGCTAAAAGTAAATTATTTAAAATTTCTTAATATTTTAACAATTTAAAAAAGAAAATTTTTTTTATTTTTTAACACTAAATATTTCAACTAATGAAAAATGTATATTTGTATATTCGACTCGTTAGTGACAAAGGTCAATAGTGTGCTCAAATAAAATTTTATCATGTTTTTAACATTTTTTTAGCTATCATTCTAATTTTGAAGACATTTAAATATATTTTCTAATATATGTATATATATATTTTTTGAAGAAGAGCAGGACCGACTCTTTGTTTTAGAGTCCTCTGCTCTTGAATTTCTCACCTGCTTGAAGTTTCATGACCTCTCCTCACCGATTTATGATGTGTAGCTATTATTTATCATGCCATGAACATTGTATACTATCAAAGGGTTCAAGTTCCATGGTTTCCCTAAATTACCCTTCACATATGCTTATCTCATTCAATTAATTTTTAACACAAATGACCTATAACTTGTTGACACGTGACATTAGGGCTGTAAGGCCCCCCGAAAGGGGTCCCTAGTCAAACTATTTTTTAAAACACACAAATTAAAAAAAAGAATATAAATTGAAAAAACAATACTAATACAATACAGAAGCTGAAAAAAATAGTACAAAAAATGAAAAATACACAAAAACTAATACAAAAACTTAAAAATTATAATTAAAAACTACAGCTAACAACAATACCAAATGAGCCCTACGTAATTAACCCAATCAAGCCTAAGTCTGACTTAACCTGTTACCTTACTTGATTTTAAGGAGATAAGTTATTAGTTGTTTTTTTACAGTAGTTTCTCGATGCAACTGTTAATTAGGATTTAAGGGAACACAACATTTAGATCCATAACAAATCTCACTCCATTCGAATCCTCAAATAATTTAAGAATAATAGCATATCAAATATTATAAAATAAAATAAAAGATGTCATAATTATTCGCAATATTAACATACATGTAATATTTTAAAAATTGAATCGGCCATCGAACAGAAAAAAAAAGATTCAAGGTTTAGAAATTCAACAGTTATAAAATTGGTATTACATTGATATAGAATAATAAGATATATATAAATTAAAAACTACATATTAAAATATTATAAAAATAAAATAAATATTTGAAAAAGAAATAAAATATTAATATTAATATTAATTAATGCATAATTAATTAATAATAATTTTAATGTAAATTTAAATTTAATATAAAATATTAAAATTATGTTTTTAAAAATGATTATAGTTAATATTACAAAGTGATGGCCAAAATCTGTGGAAAAATAAGTTGTATGCACCATAGACCAAACTTTTCAAACCTCGAAATTCAAGAGATAGGAATCCAAAAAAAGTTGGGATAGATCATCAAATGCAAAGAAGCCAAAAATAATAATAATGGGAAATAATAATTATATAAACTTTCAAAGAAGCATGCATCTGGGCGGGATGAGAAGATTCTGACAAAAGTGAAAGAGACCTATCAGAGTGATGGATTTGAAAGTAAACTTTGTGAAAAGTCTTCATTAAAACTGTAAGCAAGCTAAATGTGGTGAAAGGAGGCCTCATCGGTCATGTCACCAGAAAAATTTCCATTGCGCCACTGCTATGTTATCAAACTCTTCAGAGGTCTTAGCCGCCAAACTTAAGATCTACTTTGTATTGGAATTCGTTAAAGGTTGTGGTCTTATCTATTTGTTGGTAAAGCTCTTTATTGAAGATTGTGATCTTATCTCACACACAACGATGATTTAAATATGGGCGCTTGTCTTCTAGCTTTTACTCTACTATGATTTAAATATGGGCGCTTGTCTTCTAGCTTTTACTCTACTCTTGTATAAGCTTTTCATTATGCTATTCATTGCTTATTTCCAGTTTTGAAAGTTTTCATCCTCTAAATGCTTATGAGCAGCTAAATGGGAAGGGGGTGAGCCAATGGTGAGAAAGTGGCTTTCTCTTACAACGAGTCTGATGACAATATATATTATGGCTATGCATAGCAAGCAGCTTCAGAGTGGCTTTATATTTTTCCTTGGGGGATTTGGAGAGGTTGTCAACAATATCTTTTAGATATACAATACTCCACCAATTATGTTGCTAAGAATGGTATGTAGCTAAATATTCATGTATTAATCAATGTGGCCAGGTTTTCCTAATATTGTCTAATACTACAATAGTTTGAAAATATGGTATCTTTATTTGTTTGCACTAATCTTGCTAGTTCAATTTTCAATTCTAAAATATGTAAACCAGATTGGATTGGTGAAGAGAAATGATGGCTTTGAGAAGCTAGTCTAGATAAACCATAATCACTTCATAAGCTAGCAGATTTTAGGCTATTGACAGGGTAGATAGAGCAGGACCTTGTGTTGTTATGTAGCATTTGATATACGGTACGCTTTCACCTCACCATACAACTAAAATAGTTAAATTCATATGCTACAGGTGTAGTTTGGATGTGATTTTTAAGGTCGTTCAAAATTCAACTCAATTCGACATGACCTAATCAACCTTTATCCATTTTCGTAGTGGCATGAGGAGCAGAAGGGCTAAGAGGCATTGCTAAGTTAGATTCTCATTAGCTGTCCAACGCCTTCAATTTTTCTGGATGCCACCAATCTCTGCTTTCAGCTTCTTGCATTTTTAAAATCCATGACTAGAATGAGATTTAAGTAGAATATGCAATGAAACAAAAGAAGGAACTTCATGATGATACTTTTAACAAAAACTTGGTGTAATTTATGTCAACTATTTTTGACACAGAGATTAGAACGTTTCTATGGGTGGTAGTGTTTACAACTATTTTTGACCTATATGTGTAATCATCTGGTCGGCTTCATTATAATTGGGAAGGCTACTCGTTTACATTATCGTTTAGTGCCTAATAGGTCATCTCCAAGTCTGCATGCTTTAAAAAAAGGCCAAAAGAAGGAAACCACAATTAATGTCTATAAAATTTTCAGATAGAAAAATTTTGATGCATAATAATGTGGCTTAAGTTGTCAACAACAATAACAACCTCAAAAGAGTTCACAAATTGATTTTTATGAAGTTATCTTGTCTAAAAAGTTCCCTGACCAACTTTTGCCATTAATTGAACCTATCCAAGGTCAATCAAATATAGAGGAGCCAAAAAAAGTTAGGATAGACCATCAAATGTAGAGGAGCCAAAAATAATAATAACGAGAAATAATCATTATACAAAATTTCAAAGAATCATGCACCTGGGCGAGATGAGAAGATTCTGACAAAAGTGAAAGAGACCTATCAGAGTGATGGATTTAAAAGTAAACTTTGTGAAAAGTCTCCATTAAAGCTGTAAGCAGGCTAAATATGGTGAAAGGAGGCTTCATCGATCATATCACCAAAAAAATTTCCATTGCGCCACTGCTATGTTATCAAACTCTTCAGAGGTCTTAGCCGCCAAAGTTAAGATCTACTTTGTATTGGAATTCGTTAAAGGTTGTGAGTTTTTCTCCAAGATTGCTAAGGGACGATAAAAACAAAGACTTAAAAAACGGAAACATCAAACAAATAAGTTAGCTTAAAAAACAAAAACTATAATTTCTTTTTCTTTCAAATGGCTTCGAAGTGTCATCTGAAAAAGTCTTCAGCTCCACTGTCTCTTTCCCCTATTTCCAAGCTTATAGCACTAAAATTCACTAAAAAAATGAAGAAGAAGGCTGGCAGTGAGTTAATACTAGGTATGCCGTGCGAGGGATGGAAAATGGATATTAAGAAGTCAAAGAGAACTAGAGTGAAGACAGTGGAAAAGAAGATATTGAAGACAACGGACAAGAAGAGGGTGAAGACAACTGAAGAGAAGGGTGATAAAGTGGAGGCGTATCCAACTTTAAATGAATTGTTGTAAGAGAGAGTGAGATATTTGCCAGAGGGAATGAGATGGGTTATAAGAAAGAGGCTGAGAGAGATTGAGAATGGTAAGTTGAAAGCCTTGAAGGAGAGGTGGAGGAGTTTGAAAAAAACTGAGTTGGAGCTATTTGTGCAGATAATGGATTTGATTCGTGAACAACTTAAGTTTGTGCTTGACTCGTTGAAGGAAAGGAGGTAACTTAGCTTTCCTTATCCCTTTTTTGTGGTCTATTGGATTGGTGATGATAGATCAGTTGATGTTAAAATTTTATCTGTGTTTACACTGCAAATATCATGTATGCAGGTAGGTGTATCGCCCTGGAACAATCAAGATTATCCCTTATTTGTTGTGTTTATTTATACCACTGATTATTTTTGCTATACAAACCCAACATCTCCTATTTGGGAGAGAAGGGACCCCATTTGGGGGCCCTGCAACCCCTGAAACACATGTAATATTTTCTTGTGTTTGTTTGTACTGTAATGAACGCTTTGTTTTTGGAAGTGACTAAGGGACCCCATTTGGGGGCCTTTACAACCCTTGGAACACATGTAATGTCCAAAGCTATTTGTTTTTAGGTAATAATAAATGTATTTTCGTTTATTAATAGATGTAACTGGTTTGTTATATAATATTTTCGTGTGTTTTAAGGGTTTGCATCTTTATTTTTTTGTTAGAAAGTTCCTAAAAATTAATGGAACAAAATTTGCTAATCCTTTTTCACAATCATCACTAAGAAAGGTAGCCATGTTCCTTATCTGAAATGGTAGTGTCACTTATGCTTGTTTATTGGTTAATTTTAAAATTCTTTTATCTAGTAATCATTTATAACTTAAAATTTCTTTGATCCAAGTTAAATTTCATACTTCTGCAGAAACAAAGGGAGTGGTAGAAGACTTTTATGAATATAATAAAGCATATTATGTTTGCATGATAAACATCTGTTGGTAAAACTCTTCATTGAAAATTGTGATCTTATCTCACACATAGCGATGAGAAGGGGGTGAGTCAATGGTGAGAAGGTAGGCTTTCTCTTACAATGAGTCTGATGACAATATATATTATGGTTATGGATGGCAAGCAGCTTCAAAATGGCTCTATGTTTTTCCTTGGGAGATTTTGAGAGGTTGTTAACAATATCTTTTAGATAGACAATACTCCACCAATTTATGTTACTAAGAATGGTATGTAGCTAATATTCATTAATTAATCAATGTGGCTAGGTTTTCCTAACATTGTCTAACACTGCAATAGTTTGAAAATATGGTATCTTTATTTGTTCGCACAAGTCTTGGTAGTTTAGTTTTTAGTTTTAAAATGTGTAAACCAGACTGGATTGGTGTAGAGAAATGATGGCTTTGAGAACCTGGTTTAAATAAACCATAATCACTTCATAAGCTAGTAGATTTCAGGCTATTAACAGGGTAGATAGAGTAGGATCTTGTGTTGTTATGCAGCATTTGATATACGGTATGCTTGCACCTCACCATACAACCGGAATAGTTACCTTCATATCCTACAGGTGTAGTTTGTTTGTTATTTTTGGGGTCATTTAAAATTAAACTCAATCCGACGTGACCTAATCAACCTTCATCCATTTTCTTAGTGACATTAGGAGTTGAAAGGGTAAGAGGCATTGCTAAGTTAGATTCTCATTAGTCATCTAATGCCTTCAATTTTTCTAGATGCCACTAATCTCTGCTTTTAGTTTCTTGCTTTTTAAAAATCCTTTAACGAGATTTAAGAAAAATATGCAACGAAACAAAAGAAAGAACTTCACGGTGATACTTTTAATAAAAACTTAGTGTAATTTGTGTCAACTATTTTTGACAGAGATTAGAACGCTTCTACAGGTGGCAGTGTTTACAACTGTTTTTGACCTGTATCTGAAATCATCTGGTCGGCTTCATTATAATTGGGAAGGGTGCTTATTTACATTATCGTTTGAAGCCTAATAGGTCATCTCTAAGTCCGTATACTTTAAAGAAAGGCCTAAAGAAGGAAACCGCAATTAATTATTATCAATTTTACAGACATACAGTAATAAAATTTTCAAATAGACAAAATTTGATGCATAATAATATGACTCAAGTTGTCAACAACAATAACAACCTCGAAAGAGTTCACAAATTAATTTTTATGAAGTTATCTTGTCTAAAAAGTGCCCTGACCAACTTCTGCCATTGATTGAACCCATCCAAGGTCAATCAAATGTAGAGGAGCCAAAAAAAGTTAGGATAGATCATCACATATAGAGGAGCCAAAAATAATAATAATGGGAAATAATAATTATACAAATTTTCAAAGAAGCATGCATCTGGGCGAAATGAAAAGATTTTGAAAAAAGTGAAAGAGACCTATCAGAGTGATGGATTTGAAAGTAAACTTTGTGAAAAGTCTCCATTAAAGCTGTAAGCAGGCTAAATGTGGTGAAAGGAGGCCTCATCAGTCATGTCACGAGAAAAATTTCCATTGCGCCACTGCTATGTTATCAAACTCTTCAGAGGTCTTAGTTGCCAAAGTTAAGATCTTCTATGTATTGGAATTCGCTAAAGGTTGTGAGCTTTTCTCTAAGATTGCTAAGGGATGATAAAAACAAAGACTTAAAAAATGGAAACATTAAATAAATAAGTTAGCTTAAAAAATATAAACTATAATTTCTTTTTCTTTCAAAAGGCTCCAAAGTGTCATCTGAAAAAGTCTTCACCTCCACCGTCTCTTTCCCTTATATCCAAGCTTATAGCACTAAAATTCACAAAAAAAATGAAGAAGGTTGCAGTGAGTTTATTCTAGGTATGTCGTGCAAGGGGTGGAAATAGATATTAAGAAGCTAAAGAGAACCAGAGTGAAGACAGTGGAAAAGAAGAGACTAAAGACAACGGAAAAGAAGAGAGTGAAGGCAATTGAAGAGAAGGGTGATGAAGTGGAGGCGTATCTAACTTTAAATGAATTGTTGCAAGAGAGAGTGAGATGTTAGCCAGAGGGAGTGAGATGGGTTATGAGAAAGAGGCTGAGAGAGATTGAAAATGGTAAGTTGAAAACCTTGAAGGAGAGGTGGAGGAGTTTGAAAAAAATTGAGTTGGAGCTATTTGTACAGAGAATGGATTTGATTCGTGAACAGCTTAAGTTAGTGCTTGACTCATTGAGGGAAAGGAGGTAACTTGGCTTTCTTTATCCTTTTTTTGTGTTCTATTGGCTAGGTGATGATAGAGCAGTTGATGTTAAAATTTTATCTGTTGTTTACACTACAAATATCATGTATACATGTAGGTATATCGCTCTGGAATAGTCAAGATTATCCCCTATTTGTTGTGTTTATTTGTACCACTCATTATTTTTACTGTACAAATCCAACATCTCCTATTTGGGAGCGAAGGGACCCTATTTGGGGGTCCTGCAACCCCTGAAACACATTTAATGTTTTGTTGTGTTTGTTTGTACTGTAATGAACGCTTTATTTTTGGAAGAGACTAAGGGACCCCATTTTGTGGGCCCTGCAACCCCTAGAACACATGTAATATCCAAGGCTATTTGTTGTTAGTTAATAATAAATGTATTTTCGTCTGTTAATAGATGTAGCTAGTTTGTTATGTAATATTTTCGTACGTTCTAAGGGTCTACATCTTTATTTTTTTGTTAGAAAGTTCCTAACACAACATTCATATGAACTAGTAAAAAATGTAAACTTATAAAAATTACTTTATCTCTACCTTTTAGGAACATTAAAGTAACAAACTTTTAGGCATATGTTGTCACTTAAATTCATTAGTCTGAACAGATTCCTTTAAATATTGTTATATACAACATTCTTCACCGAGATTCTTAAGAAGTCATATTATGTACTGTCTTGTGAATCCCTTCTTAAATATTGTGAATACAAGGCAATAATTATATAAATAGTTTGCCTAACACTATATCCTATACATTAAAATTACTGCTGAGATTCATATTCATTTCATGATATACTAACTCAAGTTTTAAGCATTGTTTGAATAAAAATTCTAAGACCTGTAATGATTGATTTTCCACCAATTAGAGTTGAATTTTAACGTCACTATATCTTTTTCTTTAATTGTTTCCCTATTAAACTTCTATATTATCAATGTTACTTATGGAATCCCTTCTCTTATACTTAACTTCCCTTTTAAACCTACGTTTTTTTAGGACATGGAAGATCTAATCAATTTTACTATAAGGAAGAGAGCTAAAGCTAAAATACAGGTTCAAGAAAAACCCTTTAGAGGAAGTTTGTCTGAAGCCTCTGTTCAAGGCCCACCTCGTTTCAAGTTTGAAGAGTTTTCTCCTTAGTCTTCTGTTGCTTATGATTTGTAGTTTTCACCTAGTTGTAGACTATTATCTATCCATTTTTTGTGGCAGTCTAGATTCGATTTCTTTTAGGCAGCTTAGCTTTCTATTTTGGTAGTTTAGTTATCTATTTTTGTTTCATTTTACCTTGTCTAATCTCTTGTAAAGAGTAGCTTGCGGGCCACCTTGTTTGGTATAACTTACTCTAGCTTTGTAAATAACTCTTTTTGATTAATCTAATTCTAATTTATTAAAAAAATGTTACTCATGGTATGGAAAATATATTATTTACGGAAGATAAAACTAGAAATGCTAACTTGGATGAAATCACGTTCCAAGATGATCAAACTATGACTTCTAACAATTTAACTTGTGAAATAAGTCAGTTTTGACAAAATTTTCTTATCCTTTGAACATTCATAGAGTAACAAGAAAAAGGAAATGAAGAGAAAAAAGATTGTATGGCATTTCTATACATTCAAAAAATGAGCATATGTAGGTGAATTAAAAAAAAAACTAAATAATAGTATGATGTATATGAATATGAGGCTTACAAAGAGAGAAAAGTATCTCTACTTAGATGAATGCAAACTTTTTCCACCTAATATCTTCTAATATCTAACCAATGATTGTATGAACTTTGCATGATAAGGATTTGTGATAGATTTCAACATAAATAATAAAATTTTTACTCGTGTATAAATTGAAAATTAAAAGCCGCAGCTTAATAGAACCAGCTCTCACTATTTTAAGGCTTTAAGTTACACCACCTATGAATTTGCATAAAATCTTGTTATACCCTTTTCGAACATACGAATCATTATTATTAGTCTTCAAGAGCCAATTACAAATGAAAAAGAAAAACCATAGTTATTGAATAGGTATGTAAAAAAAAAAAAAAGCACCTCTATGAAACAATCTCCAATCCTTGTCAATTTTCAATTAGGTACATCAAAAGTAGGTATCTCCTAGCTATGTTTTTGTTTTTTGTTTAATAAATCGTTTGTTTCTCCTTTTGATAACATGCAAGCTAAGTGGATATGGAAGGGACTACACAAATAGAACTACAGTGAAAATTTAAGAACTTACGAAAGACAAGAACATAAGTTACTAAAGAGAATTAGTGGAATCTAGAAAGTACAAAGAAAAGCATGTTACATGTTTTCCTATTTTAATGTGAGCAATATATTACGATCCAAATTGACAAATAATGATCTTAGTAATTGTTGAATCAAGGATGGTTCCACCTCATTTTGGTAATGACAAAATAAAATTTTTTTTGTTAATATTTGTGCTTTTTAGTATGTTTGAAGGATAGGTTGGATAAAGCTTAACACAATCAATTGAAGAATCTTAAAGGTTGAAAATTAAGAACCGCATGAAGATTTAAGATTGAAGAAATAAGTTTAAATATGTTTAAATGTAATTCTTACTCAGTTTTATTTTGGTGTTTTATTAAGAGGCCTATAAATTAAACATTCGTGCAGACATTCTTAGAACATGCATATAGGTACATAATTAAAAGGCTTATTTGTTTAATCTTTGTTCCTCTTAATGTTTGATGTTTGGAAAGTATAAGTTGATTAATATGACATTAGGAAAGGACTTATGTTGATCTAGAATGCATGCTTCATTCAAGATTTTGGTGTTGGGTCGATTGACCAAATGATTTGGGTCGATCGACTGAATGTTAGACTACAGTCTATTGGCCAACCAAATGACTTGGGTCAGTCGACCAAATGATAAGATGAAGGTCTATTGGTCAACTGAACCATCACATCGATTGATCGAATATAGTGAATGTTGCGGATAGACAGATGTCTTATGAGATTGTACAACGGAAAAAAAGTGAAAAGAGTCAAGTATAAATAAACTGTTCTTTTGTTGTGTAAATGAGGTCTTTTTACATTGAAAAAGCAAGCATATACGAGAGTTTTTTTAAAAGTCTTACAAAGGTTTATTGAGGTTTGTTGTTTGGAAGTCTTTTTTCTCATTATTCTATCACGTGTTCACACGAATCTCTTTTTGAGTATTAATCTTTTACTCTTGGTTTTTTATTTTGTGTGAAGGCTCTTTACATATTGTTCTTTTGTGCATCACTTTATTAAAAAGCCTCTTTTTATTCACCAAGTGAAACTACGTTAAGGAATTTTTTGGTGTATTATTGTCGAGTGAACTTGAGAGGTTATTCTTAAGCCTAGGAATAAAAAGTAAGTGAAAGGTTCTCTTTTAACATGTAAAAGGGATTGTTTCAATCACTATATTCTTGTTGGAAGTGCATTACGAACAAAATCTCAACAGTAGTGTTGGGGACTGGATTAGGAGCAAGTGGATAGCTCTGAATTAGAATAAATCACGATATACTTCTTTCTTTCTCTACTCTTTTATTTTTCCGCACTTATATTATTACATTCTATTTCATTTTGTGAATTTGCTTAAACTTTGGCATTCATTATTTACTAAATTTATGTAAGAATTTCTAAACTCTAATTCACCCCCTCTTAGTACCATAACAAATCCAACAATTGGTATCATAGCGATATCTCACATAGGCTTAATTATAAAAATTGAGTAAAGATCATATGGCATAATTGAATAACTTTGCTTCCTCTTCTAGTTTAGAAGGTCATATCACACATTGAGCATCTTGTTTTGAATGAAGCAACTATTTGAATTGGAAGGTTATAATGAGATATTTCTTGAGAAGTGAAAGTGTAGAACTATGGTTGTGTATATCTTAAAAAACCACCTTACCTTCAAAAATAGTAGGAAATGAAATAGTGCTCAAGGGCAAAAATGAACTAAATCCTGAAGAAAAGAGGTTAGTGTCCCTAAACAGTAGAGCTATGCATGTTTTATTTTATGCATTAAGCATATAAGAATTTAACAAAGTTTCTATATGTAAATTTGCCTATGATATTTGGCACACTTTAGAAATTAAACATGAAGGCACAAATCAGGTAAAGAAAACAAAATTAACATACTCACTCACAAATTTGAATTATTTATGATGACTTAATATGCAAATATTTCTTCAATGTATGCTCAATTCAATAATATTGTTAGTGCTTTAAAGGGTATAGGTAAGACCGACTCCAATGTTGAGCTTGTTAGGAAAATCTTGAGATCTCTACTAAAGACATGGGAACCTAAGGTGACGGTAATATAAGAAGGAAAGGATCTCAACATTTTATTAGTTGAAGAACTAATTGGTTCTCTACTTACTCATGAGTTGTTACTAAAAGATGTTCAAAAAGAAATTGCTCCCAAAAATAAGAACATTGTCTTTAAACCAACAAAGAAAGATGAAAGTAAGAACGAAGAATCATCTTATGAAAGTGGTAAAGAAGACTTCGTAACACTCATCACAAGAGGTTTAAGGAAGCTTATCCGAACAAAAGGTCCAATCCATAGAAAGGAAGGTAAGTATTCCAAAACCAAATTATCAAAAATATAACATGCTTTGAGTGTGGTGAAAAAGGATACATGAGGTCACACTGTCCACACCTTTATAAAAGAGAAAAGGAAGAAAGGAAGGAAAAGAACTGTTACAAAAAGAAATCATTAAAGGTGGCATAGAGTGAGTCAAGCGAATCAGAAAAAGAAAAGATTGCCAATATGTGATTTGTAACCCAAAATAAGGTTAGTACTATTAACTCAAATGATGAAGTTGAGGTTGAATATACTTATGAAGAACTATTAGATTTTGTAGGGATTTTGGGTAAGAAAAAGAAGGCATTGCATGATAAAAGCTTGGAATCTATAAAAATAATAGATGAATACAAAATAGAAAATGATAACCTTAGGAAGGACTTAAACTTAATAACTAAAGATAATGATGAACTCTTAAATGAAAACATGGCTTTAAAGAAAGAGGTAGAAACTCGTAAAGAATCTCTGTTAAGATTTACAAAAGGCAAAGAAAAGATAGAAACAATGCTAAATATTCAAAAGATGGCTAATGACAAACATGGTCTAGGATACAATGGAGTATCATCTAATAAGACCCTTTTTGTAAAATGTAAGAACTTGGAAGATGACCCTAAATTTATTCAAAATGTACCATCTTCAACTAGAACTCATTATAGAAACCTTGCATTTATGTATATATCAATACCTAAAAATCCTTCTCAACGAAGACTTAACGATACTAGAACCTTCATTCAAACAAGGAAAAAATCTTTTCAATAGTTCTATTATAATCCAAATAAGACTTATAGATCATTCTATCCTCTATTTGGTTCCTATTGTAAAAGATATGGTCATGTAAAATACTTTTATTATGATCGCTTGAGGAACTTAAATGTATTATCAAATGGTTGAGAAAGGTACCCTAACACTCATGGACCCAAGATGATATGGGTTCAAAAAGTTTATTAAATTTTATTTCGTAGGTACTGCAAAAAATGAAAAAGGATGACCACCATTGTTGAACTAAGAGAAAAATAATAAAGATATGGCATCAAGTGGTTTAAAGGTAACTAACTTTTGTGAAATGTTTGATAGACTTATTATGAATTAGTGTATGACTGTTTTTGGAGATTTTTTTTTCGCATCTATGACCCTTTAGTGGGCCGAACATTTGTTCGATTAATCGAATGTTGCTCAGTCGATTTAATGCGCTCTTCAATCAACCGACTATCGGTCGATTGATCTAAATGATTCAATTGATCGATCTTAAAAACATTGCGATATACAGAACCTCTTTCTCCTTTTTTCTCGACTCTGCTCTCTCTCTTTTTTCGACCATTGCCATCGACTTCCAAGCTTTTCCAACGCCTATCCTACACGTATGAGCCTTCAAAATGCACATTTCAAGCTCCTAAGGTCTTAAGCTATCCTCCCCTTCTTCTGTTTTGGTTGTATCTCCTCTCTATTGACATCTTGGACTATTTCCTTCTCTCATACACGTCTTCCTCCCTCTGCTCTGACTCTGGCGAGCTTCAGGCGACAATAAAGGGTCCAAACTGCTATTGGTGACTCCCTTAACTAAAGCCCTCTACTCCTTAGCATCAATTGAGTATGGATTGTTTGATTTTGAATTTCTAGGCAGTTAGGGTTTTGGGTTTGAGGATTTTGGATATAACTGAGAAATTAGCCTGAATTAGTTGTGTTTTCTTATAATTAGAAGCATAATTAGCCTTTTAAAACATCCAATTGCATTTGTACATGCTAAATTTTGTTTTCCACTAATTTTCAGATTTCTATTATTAGGGTGTACTCGAATTTTTGTCTAATCTTGTGATCTTTCTAAAATTGATCCTTTTAAATTTTAATTAGATGCTTATTTAAAGTTTTTGTGCAGTCAATTGTATTTGATTTAACTTAATTTTGAATTTTTCAATTATCATATTTGCAATTTAGGCTTTAGTTAAATTTTCGACTAATTTACTACATTTTCAGCAAAATTAAAGTGGCTAAAACTCAATTAAATACTTATTTAAGAAACTTGATCAATGATTTTTTCTAAATTGCCAAAATTTCACGTTTTCCCTAATATTTGTAGAAAAAATGTCTAAAACCTACATCTCCTTTGAGGTTAAATTAAATTTTCACATGTCTAAGTGATTTCTTTTGTTAAATAAGTTTTCAATCAAATTCAATTTTTTTAAAGAAAATTTTTTGTTGTTGCTTTGAGATTAGTATGCATAAATTATTCATTTGAATAAAATTTTTTAACATTTAGTATCTTCAATTGTCTTCAACTCTTAGAAAAATTTTCAAATAAGTTGATTATTGCAAATTCAAGCTTGTTTTATTCAATATCATTCATAAGCATATCGTGCTTGTATAGAAATTTGTTTTAGGTTTGACCTTCTCAAAACCTTTTAGTCATCCTTGATCGGTCGTATCTAAACGTTGTGCGATTAACTCTAACAGTTGGAACTATTTATGCACTTGATATATTCCTAGAGTCTCTTTAACTGTTTGCCATCCCTTCCAAACCTTCTTTCTACCTAGTTTTCTCCATTATGATTAGGACTCAGGTGACAGTATCTCGAGGGGTAGGAGATCTTAATCAAGTGGTTACCTGGATACTAGCTCTGATGAATACCAAGACCATGCCTTTAGGAAACTCTCTGAAAATCAATTTATCTCACCTACCCACCTAGACACCTTCAAAATAAATGGCCTTATTAAGCTATTTATTAATCAAGGGTGGGAGCCTATCCTTACCCTTTCAGCTGAAACTTGTCCCACGGCTATAAAAATTTTCTATTGTAATATGAAAACTATAAAGGAAAATGATGAGTACGTCATCTTATCCAAAGTAGAGAATGTCTCTATCCTTCTATCTAGAGACACCATAAAAAACATACTTAGCATTCCTATTCCTTCTACCTTTACACACTATGACTATATGTCAAAGTTTGATACCATCCACACACTAGCCAAGAGAGTTCAGACCACCTTTAAGTTACCTAATGAGGAGGGTATTACTAAAAAACCAAAGGATATGCAAACATTAAGTGCCATTCCAAAATTCCATCACCTATTTATCAAGTATAATTTTCTTTCCACTAGTGGTCACTATAATGACCTAGGGTTTGATGATTTGTGGTTTCTGTCTACCTTAATGCTTGGTGAGAACATCTATTTGGGTGATTTCATCTTGCATAATATGATCAATTTTGTTTGAGGAAAGAAACGAGGATAACATATTCCCTATCCTTCATTTTTAGGTCTCATCTTCCATCACCTTCACATTCCTCCCATGGAAGATGATTTTAAATCATATTCCTTCTTTGATTATAACTTTTTAAAGCGCATGGGCTTTCAAACTATTGGTGGTCACATGGCTCAATCTCATTAGCAACAACGTTCAGTTCCTTCTGCTGATACTGATGTGGCTGCTCATGTTCCTCATACGATGACTCAACCTACATCTGAGCCCTTTGATACTACTACTACTACGCGAGTCTCTTCAACACCTCTTGCTACTCCTTATGATGTTGAGGTTACCGTTACTTCACTTCATCACAAGTTGGACCACTTGACAAGTTATCTTGATGAGCACACCATCTTACTTTAAGAGCACAACTCTTTGTTTTGAGAGATCCTCTCCCGACTTCCTCCTCATCCTCCCTTAGATTCTTAGAGGATGTGTCTTTTGATGTATTTCTTTCTTTTTTTGTATGACTCTTTTTTACCATTTATGACATTGACTCTTTTTATTTTGCATATTGATTGAAGTTTCGCAATTATGGTTATGTGACAACCCTTTTGGTGATTTCAAAAAGGGGGAGAAGCATGTGACATATGATGATATTATTTGTAACATATTGAAAGGGAGTTAAATATGTGATTAAGGGGGAGTTAAATATTTAATATAAGGAGTATGTGATATATGATGTGATTATTTATAACTTATGGGGAGTTAATTATTTGATATGATGATGTTAATATAACTATTTGATATGATAATGTTAATGTTTAATCATATGATTGCAAAAATGATAATAATTGTTACTCATTGATTTTGTAATATTTAGGGGGAGCCTTATACTTTATCATGTTTTAGTGCCTTATGCTTTATCGTGTTTTATTACTTGGTTTTGACATCACTAAAGAGGGAGAGATTGTTGAACTAAGGATGGTTCCACCTTATTTTGGTAATGACAAAATAAATTATATTAATATTTGTGTTTTTGAGTATGCTTAAAAGATAGGTTGGATAAAGTTCAAGACAATCAATTGAAGAATATTAAAGGTTAGAAATGAAGAACTGCATGAAGATTCAAGATTGAAGAAATAAGCTGTTTGTTTGATCTTTGTTCCTCTTGATGTTTGATATTTGGAAAGTATAAGTTGATTAATATGATATTAAGAAAAGAATTATGTTGGTTTTTGGTGTTAGGGAGGTTGATCGAATGAGCTAAGGATTTGGGTTGGTCGATTGAATGATGGATGAAGGTTTATCAATTGACCGAATGATAAAACGAAGGTCTATAGGTCAATCAAACCATCACATCGGTAAACCGAATATAACAAATGATGCAGATAAATAGACGCCTTGCGAGATTATACAAAGGACAAAATTAACTCTTAGAACATTACTTTCTACTCGTTGGACAATGGTAATAATACCATTGTATAATGGATAAGTGAAAAGAGTCAAGTATAAATTGAGTGTTCTTTTGTTGTATAAGTGGGGTCTTTTTACATTGAAAAAGCAAGCATCTAAAAGAGTTTTTTTAGAGTCTTATAAAAGGTTTGTTGAGGTTTATTGTTTGGAAGTCTTCTACTCATTATTATGTCAAGTATTTTTCTTTTATGCATCACTTTATTAAAAAGCCTCTTTTTATTCACTAAGTGAAATCAAGTTAAGGAATTTTTTGGTATATTATTGTCGAGTGAACTTGAAAAGTTATTCTTAAACCGAGAAAAAAGGAGTGAAAGGTTCTCCTTTAGCCTGTAAAAAGGATTGTTTCAATCGTTGCATTTTTATTAGAAGTGCAATAAGAACGAAATCTCAATAGTGGTATTGGAGACTAGATTAGGAGCAAGTTGATAACTCTGAATCAAAATAAATCACGATGTACTTTTTTCTTTCTTTACTCTTTTATTTTTCTGCACTTATATTATTACATTTATCTAATTGGGTGAATTTGCTTAAAATTCCGCATTCATTATTTACTAGATTTATATAACAATGTCTAAACTCTAATTTAACCCCTCTTAGTGTCATAACAAACCCAAAAATAATGTTTAATTAATGATCAATTAATTAGCTGGCACATAAAGTGTAGAAAAATGAGTAAATTCACACAAAGAAAATAATACCAAAAGATAAAATGACAAAAGAATGCAATACCTATAACACATAATATATCAAAGGATCGAATTAAAGGACAACTATTAAAGGATGGAATCAAACTTAGGAAACAACTAATGTATAAAAGAAGAATACCCATAATGCATAAAATCCCAAATCACAAAAAGCGGCTAATTTCAAAAGAAAAAGGACAATATTACACAAATTCTAACAAACCAAATGAGTAGTAGAAAACAACAAAACAGAGAGTAAATTAGGACCCATACTTGACTAGAGGATGTTGTTAGAAAGGAGGAGGAAGTGAAAGCTCCATGAAAGAAGGAAGAGAGAGTGAGAATGCCAATAAATGGAGACAACAATTCAACCCCAGAGAGAGCGCGAGGGAGAGTGCAGGAGAGAGAGAGCTAGCGTTTTCCTTTATTAATTTGGAAATGTTTTATTTGTTCCTTATTTCATGACTTTAGACGATGGGCAAAACTATAAATGAGAATATAATGCTTAGTTACCATAAATGTTATATATGTGTATATAAATACATATATATCACACTTAACATCTTAATATTGATAAAAATGATTTTAGATGTCACATTTTAAAATGGCTAAATTTTTTT
>JAOXYD010221870.1:0-18899 GCA_028565735.1 Pinacopodium congolense
AGGGATTAAGTCATAGTGTTCCTCCATAAGGAGAGGTTTCCTATAGGGACCCATAGTAAATTGTAGCCAAAGAAGTATAGGCCATATAAGATATTAACAAAGATTAATGACAATGTTTATATAGTAGATCTTCTAGATAGTATGGCGATCGCCAACACTTGTAACATAATAAATTTGTCCAAGTTCTATAATGCCGATGTTCCATTTTATCTTGAAGACCCTATGTAGGACAAGTCCTTTGCAAGTGAAGGAGACTAACATGGAGCTAACAAGTTTAACCAATAATAATAAACTAAATGAAAGAGCATAAAATTAAGGAGTAAAGGGCAAGAGAGGAACACAAGACTTATAAAGGTTCATCTACCCTGAAGATATACTATGTTCTCTCTCTAATTACCTATTGAAAATTCTACTACCTAATAAAAAACAAGTACAATCTTCTTTTAGGGTCAATAGTAACTTTTACACAACACATGCTTCTTATTAAAGGTGAAGAGCAACCTTTTGACAAATCTTTTATTGTAAAGAGGAGCCTTTATAAGATTAAGCAACTAAATGATTCAACAATCCACTTTTAAGTAACAATATACACCTAAACAGATGTTTCATTTAAAACTCAATTAAACTAAGGGCTCTTTGCTCTTAGTAAACGAAATGAAGAAACAATGATTCACTTGAAAGCTTAAAAAACCTTAATATGGTAGATATGAATAACTAAAAATAAGTATATGTGATGAACGATTACATTCAAGATGATATGAACCAAATCTAAATAGTTTTGATAAATAAAATTATAAATTCTTTTAAACAGTAAAATAAGCCTCTAAGAATTATTTATATAATCAATGAAACCTTTGAGGACTTAAATAAAGAGAATAAATCAATATGAAAGTAGCAAATTTATATTAAATCACTCAAACATGTGAAAGAATGCTGAAAAACTGGACAGTTATGATGTTTATGACTTTATGAGCTTGAATATGCCAATATAAACACTTAATAATGCACTAAAATGATCAATGAAAATCTTAAAAACTTTTTAAAAAACTAAGAACAATAGATTTAAACACCCAAAAATAGATCTGGGTAGCCAAAACTAAAATTAAAATATGAACAGGAATAACATTGACAATTATGATATATATGTAAGTTTAAGCTTGAAACAAACTAAACAAGCACCCAAAAGTACAAAACTTGGATAAAAAAAACCATTGAACACTTAAACAAATTGATAACACAATTTTAACCACCAAAAAACAAATTTCTATAGAGAAAAATGATATTTAACTAAGAACAACAAGAATATAGGCAAATTTGGTGTTTGAGAGATTTTGAGCTTATAAACTAGTTTAGAGAGAATAAAAAACTGATATAAATGTTTGGGAATGTTGTTTATAGGGTTAGAAAGGGGTTAGAGATGTTAGGAGAAAAACTAGATGTTTAAGATATAAAAAGTTTTTGAAACCCAAAACCCAAAATTAGTCACCACCTTAAGAGACCTCAATGTCAGTTCTTAAAGAGCTCAATGGCACCGTTGAGGCCTTTGATGACGCCGTTGAGCTCTTAGGCGGATAGGGGTCAAACAAATCTTTTGATTAGCACCATTGAAGCCTTATTCACTATCGTTGAAGGACCAAAAAACTTAAAATGCGATTCAAACATGATCCAAACTTTTCCAAATATTAACCTAACATTGAATATAACTTCAAACAAGTTTTAAAAAATATGTCAAGAATAAATGAATGAACAAAATGATTCAATGAATTCAAAAACATGAATTTTCCTATGTAATGAAAATTATACAACTTTTAAAAGTTATATACAATGTATGATAAGTAAAACTTACAAACATATTAAAAATGACCTAATTAAGATCTCGGAGCTTGCTTAATGGTTTTCCTTCCGTTCCCTTGAAATTTGGCCTATAAGCTCAAACATTTCACATTTATTTCATCAAGAAATATACCTATCTTTGAATTTCACAACATAAACTTAAATCATTAGTAAGTAATCATAATTTTTTATCATTAAAACTAAGATTGGAACCTCCCTTGGTCAGTAAGTAGAAGCACACTAGATTTACTAATATCATTTAATTTGTTAATTTACTTACGTATATATATATATATGATACTTTTATAAGTTTTATTAATATAAAAATTTTAATAACACCTTTTTAATTTTAAATAAAATATATCAATTATGCTCATTATAGAGTGAGAAGCCCTAACTTCTCTCTATCTTGGTAGGATAAAAACTCATCTATTTGATCTCAACATTTCATCACTTTTATAGCTTAATTAGCTTTAAAAGAGACTTTATTTCTCTTTTACATTTTCTTTTAGATTCCTTTAGTCCTCTTGGCTTTGCATTCCACTACTGACTCTTTCCTCCCTGGTTCTTTCCTTTTAAGAAACTGTATTTTTTTTAAAATTCCTTTTTATTCTTTTTCCCAATTTCTTGAAAAGCACTTCTATGACGCAGCGGAATATACTAATAACTCCTTCACCCTTTAGATTTAGTCCCTCTCAACCTCAACCTCTCCCTCTCATCCTCAGCCTCACTCTTCTACTATCATATTGCAACTTACCAATCTTGACATAGTGCCACCTAACCCTATCAACTCACCATCTCCCATCCGTTCATTAAATAAATCCTCCTCTCAGCCTCACTCTACTCCTTCTACTGAGGAAAATCTTCAATAATTTGAGTAAGGCTGCATGCTAACTTCCATCTCTATTCCTAATGCTAACCAGGTTGCTACATAAGTGCAACCTTCCATCTCTACACCAAAATTTACCCCAATTGTTACGTAGGTTCAACTATTTGCATTTGTTAATCCTAAACTCACCTATTGCTAAGTTATTGGCGATTCACCCTAAATGGATAAGCTCTAGTTCTTCCCACTAGTAGATAGAGAAGGCATGACTATGGTAGCTCTATTGATGGAATCCTGAAACAAGGTGCTACAAAGTAGATGGATTGTTTGATTGGCTCCTTTGTTCACAAATGGCATGCATATTTAATTATGAAAAAATAGGCTTAGGTCAGATATAGATTAAAGGAGGTGATTCTTAATGAATAGGAGCTATATATCTTCAAAATTCTAGCAAGAAGTAGTGTTTACAGAAATACTGGAGGAGGGCTTGTGGCTTATAGAAAATAAACCTGCAAGACTTAGATTTAGCAGGGAAGCCATGGAAGATGGAAATCTATTTCACACTCTCTAATGTTTATAATAGCATGAAATATGAGGGGCCTTAAAAATACCCATAAATAAAAGAGCTTTATGACTACTTTTTGGCAATAAAACTAATAATAAGTGGTCTATTGGAAACTAAGTTGAAGAAAAAATAATAAAAGTAACTCTAGTCTTTTAATAGTAATTAGAAAATCATTTCTAACTATCAGTACCACTTTAATAGTATAATTATAATTGGTTACAATCTAGAGAACCTAGAAATTTCAAGTAATCAAGCCACCAGTCAAGTTATTGACCTTTTTGTCATGATTAGATCCATTAAATCTAGGATCTACATTTCCTTTGTTTATATAGCTAACTTAACATTTTAAAGAACTGAGGTATAAGGTAGCCCCAAAGGAATCAGTAATAATATTTGCATGACTTAGTTAATTATTAGAGATTTAACCCTTTTTGTTCCTTTAAAGTTAGATGGGTCTACTAGTGTCAAGGTTCCATGTAATGACTTTAAATTGTACTCAGCACAGGTTAGTGTTATAAACTTAAAATATGAGGGTCACTTTTTCACTTAGAGTGAGAAATAAGTTAGTAAGGTGCTATTAAGGAAGAGACTAGAGGGCTTTTGTTAATGAACGTTGTTTAGTTGAATTTCCTAGGAGTAGAACACTTTTTTAACAAATATCTTTTTTATGATCACTTTTCAATGAAATCCATGATCTGAGTGATTGGAAGCCCAGGTACACTCCTTTCAAATTTCACAATTATTTAGCTTACATAAAGGGCTTCACTAAGGAAATAAGTAAAGATTTGAATGTTGATATATAAGATTACGAGCAATTTAAATGCATAATGAGACTTCAAAGAGAGAAGGAGGAATTTAAACTACTAAATTAGATATTCATTAATGACAAGAGAGGGGATATAAAACATATAAAACTTACATTTGAACATATGCGGAAGTAGGTCTATAAAGGATTCCTGTAACTTAACTAAATTAGAGCAATAAAGGATTGGTTTAAGGAATTATATATATGCAGTAGAAGCCCATTACTTGCTCTTGAAGTAGAGATCTAAGATATAGTGGATGAAGGAAGGTTATGATAGGGGCATTTTATGTAGCATTTTAGGCTATAAATTGATATGTTTTTATTCTTATTTATCTATAAATTCGTCCAATTAATGAGTATTTTTTATTAATTTGTATGTTAATTCCCAATTGAGGATTTATTATAGAAAAAATCTAAATTTAGTTGATTTTTGGCAGAAGATCAACAACGGTTTATAATAGAGTTGTTGTGGTTACTATAGAGCACTATTATAGTTTTGCATGAAGTTAAAGAATCAATGTCACTTGGAAATGGTGTCATTTTTCTCAAGTTAATCCATTGTTGTACTTTATGTCAAGGTAAAAGAATTAAAGGTGACATTTAACAATGCTATTTTACCTTGAACCTAGGGGTCATTGTACTTTTGGGAGGCATGATTGAATAGTAATTTAAGGGTCAAATTAGACCTTTTAGCTCTTAATTAGGGTAAATCTTTACTTAAATGTTTAGTTTAGGGAGGAGGAGTTTAGTTAATAGTTTTATAGTAGTTTAAAATAGTATTTTTCTCTCAACTCTTTAATGGAGACATTAAGTAGTAAGTTTTAAATGCTTTAGGGGTAGATTTAAGGATATTGAAGAGTAGATTTACAATTATAATAGAGGGCATTCAGCTGTATTTCTTACTCTTTACTCGTTTTATATTCTAACTCTTTATTTCATTAATAATAATGTACTTTTTAGTTATATCTTTGTGTTTGTCAATAACTATGAGTGGCTAAATTCTTAAAAGCTAAGGTTACAATAATAAATGGATTAATCTATGTTTTATTATGAGTGGCTAAATTTCTAATAGCTAGGGTTGTGGTAGTAGATAGATTAATCTATACCTTTTTTTTTTTTGGTTATGTTGAAGATCTTGTTAATTAAATGATCAATTATTTGTCGTAAACCGGCCATCTAGGATAGATTATTAGGTAATTAGGAATATTTGAAATCTACCATAGTTACTAGAAAAATAAATTGAAAAACGCAACTGAATTAACAAATGACTAAACTTCAGTTCCTTATAAGGATACCAAATCTGAAAGAATTTTACATGTTTGAACTTTATGCTTATTAGTCTAATTGATTTAATGACTAACCAATGAATTAAAATTAATAGAGATAAGGCTTTGTCCTAACTACAAATTTGTCTTATCTTAGTGAAGATATCCTTGATCTGACCAACATAAATTTCTTTAGACTTAGTTAATCCATTGAAGTTTGAACCATTAGATAGATCTTGAGAATTGTAGAACCTTAATTTACTACTTCTTATTAATTGATTAGTTGATTGTTTTAGTTATTTTACTTGTCTAATTTAGTTTATCACGTAAATTGGAATGTTTATAGTTTATTTTATTATTTTTATTATTTTTCTTCATTATTTATTTATTTATTTATTTTTATTTCCTTGTTTGTTATTTTCTTGTGTGTACATTTATAACCAAAAGTTCGACCCATTAGTGTTTAATTATGAGTTATAGAAGACTATGTGCAAGTTGCAAAAGGAAACTTAAACAAACACATCAAGTAAGGTGGAGATTAAATCTAATTGTGAAGATCATTTAGAATTAGAGGTTGAATTACCAAATATAGAGCACTAAAAAGAAATTGTGGCACCCAATGTAGAAGAAAGAAGAGAGCCAATCACGAAGGATATGTGATGGAGAATGATAATAGATCATTGAACAGTATCGTTAAATCAACAGTTAATATGAACAATTTTGAAATCTCTAATAGAATTAACTTCACGTTCAAAGCTTCATAGTTTAGGGGATCAACATTGGAATATCTTAACACCTATCTAAAGACTTTTCTGGATATTTATGACCTTTTTAGGCATATTGGCACATTTGAGGATGAGGTGAAGTTAAGTTTGTTCCCATTCTCTATTTGAGATAAAGTTAAAGCATGGATCTCCGCTCTATAGCATGGCTCTGTTGTAACTTAAGGTGAGTTGAAGCTTTTCCTTGCCAAGTTTTTCTAACTATAATAGGAAAGATGATGACAGGGATCACATCATTTGTCTAGTAAGAGAAAGAAAGTCTATACGTAGTTTGAGAAAGACATATTATATATAGGTGACACCCTCTACCTAAACCTACATTGATATAGCTGTTAAAGGAAACTTGATACACAAGACTCTTGTTCAGGCATGCAAACTTATTACAGAGATGTCCACTAATAACTTTTAGTACTACTTAGAGAGATATGCAAAGAGGGCTTATAGAGCTCATGTAATAGATCATTTTGTAACTTTGTCAATTGAAGTGGAGGCTTTGAATAAGAAGATTGATGGTTTGGTTTAAGGTGTTAGTGGAGACTCAAATCAAAGTCAAACATTATAAAGTTACTACAGTGGTAGCTTACAAACATCAATGGATTTTCAAGTTAGAAGTCCTTTTACCTAAGAGTTAGAGTAAGCTCAATATGTTAGAAACCACAACCAGTAGTAGGCGAATCCATTTTTCAATAACTGTAACCAAGTATGGAGAAACCATCTTAACTTTTCCTAGAGAAAATATCAAGCTAACCAACATCCCTAATCTAGTTCTCAAAAGGTCCACCACCAAAATTTAGAGCAAACACACCTTTGCCATAATAGAACCCAATTTTGAAGAGATGGCTACTAAGTAAATCACTTTTAATTAAGCATATGTGAAAAATAATGAGGCTTCCTTTCAAAATTTAGAGAATTAAGTTAGTTAGATTTCAAACAGTTTGTAAAGTTATAGTGATGTAATTATGGTATTTCTATATGTGTTTTAATGTGATTTCATTCCTATTTTGATGATTAAATGCTTAATTTGTGTTTCTTTTGAGGTTACATGCAGATTTGACCTTAGGACACCAATATAAAGTGAAAAGATCAAGTTTTGAGAATAATTGGAATAAAAATTGTGCAAAGGAGTTTCTAGCAGGGAGCTAAATAGTAGTTACTATAGAAGTAAAATGATTTTGTTTAAGTCAATGGAACTACCATTCAAATCCATTTTCTAGAACCTTGAACGATGGCTCATAAGAGGCTATTTAAGTCATTGTTTAAGGGTTGTTTAAGTCTTAGAATCATTGTCTTTCACTAAATCAAGGACAATCCTAATTTTTCTCTTCTGAATCCTCCTAAACCCGATTGAGGATGTATATAAGTAGAAGAGAGGAGGATTTTTGTCAGTTTTTTTGACTCCCTCTTAGACATCCATGCTTTCTTATGTTTTAGGGTTGTTTTTCATCTCTTTTATTCTAGTTTTAGATTATACTATTAGTTTAGTTGTTTTAGGTGTCAAATTCTAGTTTATTTATGTTTTCTCTATTATTTTATTATTTTCTTGCCATTTTCCTTACAAATTTCATTTAGTTTTTATTAAATAGTTGTTAATATTTTTTTAATGCTAATGTAGTGGTTAATCTTTATTTTAATTGTTCTTCTTATTTTCCTTAGGTTTTCTACATTTTATCTTCTGACTTTTTTAATTTTAATTTATATTCTTATTAATTTTAGCATGTTAGCTTAGTTTTATCTTCGATTAGAAGATATTTAAAGGATTAATAGGTTATAGTTATGGTAATTAAATTGGATTTCAACGGGTTTTAGGTTTTTATGCTATAACTAAGTTGGAACTTAGATTAAATGCCATGAATTGGGGATTATTGATAAGATTGACCATCTTATTTTTCATTTCTAGCTCAATTACTAGGTTTAGTCTTTTCATACATAATTGTCACTAGTGATTACTATAATTAGAAATAGGTTAATTGATTTTGTGACTGAGGCTTAATCAATTTATCTTAGAGTTTTGATTTTTTAGGTTGCATGATTTATGCGTGTTAGATTATGGCCTAAGTTAATTGTTCCCTAATTTTTTATGCTATTGTGCTTTTAAGTCTAAAGGTCATACCATAGGTTATTGCAAGGTTAGGGATAATTTTTCTATCATAAGGGACTTATCTAAAATTGGAGAAATAAGGATTAAAGTTATACTTGAGCCTATAGGCTAGCATCTTAGGCATAACATAATTTATATTTTCGATGATCGATTGTAATTCATGAATTCAGATAATATCTTTTACCTAACTTTTCATTTTAAAAATTTTTTTCTTATTTTTTTCATTTTAATTTCATTCATTGTCTTTATATTTATTTGAATCCTTTACATCCATAATTTTTCCTTCCTTTTTAATTTTATTTTGTGCTTAATTAAGAATAGCTAAAAAAAACTATTAGTTCTTTGTGGGATCGATCATGACTTGTCCTCATATATAGTTAGTTAGATATTTATTATTTGATAGCTCACGATAAGCTTCCACTAGAGAGGCTACTTTGTAAATTGCTAATCACTATAGAAGTTAATCTTAGAGAGAAGGTGAAGGCTATACTCTTGAGGAGAGGAAAGACAAGAGCATGAGTAAGGATAATAGGTAGATAAGAAAAAACAAGAAGATTCATATGATAAGTAGGAGGAGCCTAGAATTTTTATATATCCAAATGTTTAACCATCAAAGCTTAGGATCCTATATCCTCCGTGACTAAAGAGTGCTTAACTAGATAAGTAATTTAGGAGAATCTTAAAGGTTTTTAAGAAGTTGCATATTGACATCCCATTTATGGAAATACTTGCACAAGTGACCTCTTGTATGAAATTTTTAGAGGACATCTTATCGAACAAAAGGAAGTTGGAGAAGTATGAGACATTAAAACTCAAAGAGCACTACTCTATCGTTTTGTAAAGAAAGTTACCACTTAAACTAAAGAATCCGGGGAGTTTTAAAATCCCTTACGCTATTGATAACTTAAAAATAGATAGGGTTTTGATGGATTTAAGAGGAAATGGTATTTAATGCCTTTATCTATTTTTAGAAAGCTAAATTTAGAGAAACCAAAGTCAACTTCCATCTCATCGCAGTTAATAGATTGCTCCATCACTTATCCATCGGGAATCATAGAGGATGTGCTAGTAAGTGTTGATAAATTTATCTTTCCAAAAATTTTTCATATCTTAGATATGATAGAAGATAAAGATGTGTCCATCATTTTAGGAAAACTGCTTATAGTTACTATAGAAGTTAATGGATGCTCAAAAAGGAAGACTCATCTTGAAACCTTAAGATAAGGAAGTGGTCTTTAACATTTTTAATACGGTAAATTCTTCCTCCACTATTGAATTTTGTTATTTTATTTAAGAGAAAATGGATGAGTGTAAGTATATGATGTCCCTCATGTTTGTGCGTTAAAAATCAATGGATGCTCGAAAAGGAAGACTCATCTTGAAACCTCAAGATAAGGAAGTCGTCTTTAACATTTTTAATATGGTAAATTCTTCCTCAACTATTGAATTTTGCAATTTTATTTGAGAGAAAATGGATGAGTGTAAGTATATGATGTTCCTCATGTTTGTGTGTTAAAAATCAATCGTATAGACTTTAGGTTTAGTTAAACAAAGACGAGACTAATTCACTTGCAATCCCTTATTTGAAATGGAAGATATGGACGTATGATTAATTCTCATGGAGTGGAGTTTTAAGAACAACCAAATCATGGCCACCAAGAAGTTTATCTGGGTCATTCAACTAAAGATGTTAAAGAAATGCTTGTTAAGAGGTAACTAAATTATGGACTTTTATTTTTCATAAATTTTTATTTTTATTTATTTACCTTTTTTTTATTTTTGGTTTAGCTTATTTATGAAAATTTAAGTTTACAATTATTTTATTTTAGGTGATCTTTAAATTTGTGATACCAAGGACTTTAGAGGTATATAGAAAAACATAACTTAAAGGCTGAGCAAAGACCCTTAATGATGTCGTTTTATGCATATATCTATATTGTTGTAGCCACGCATTAGATAGTTTCTATAACATCAATGACACCCTTCAACATCACTATAGTCACACTCAACTACCATTTTAGTGAGATTAATGTCGCATTCTTCACTCTCAATTAGCACCCCTAATGATACTTGGACTTACTTAGATCCACTATATTATTTGTTAATAGATGCATTTGACTTAGGTTGGTCTTAGATTGAAGTTGTATTAACAATATTAATATAGGAAGACCAAAATAGTCAACTAGTTAATGGATAACCATAGGGTTTCAATTGATCAACCAGTGAGTGTGTTGTTTTCTATAAGACTGGTTGATTTGTGTAATGTATCAGTTAACCGATTATTAGTTGACTAATGCAAGGTGCTGGTCGACCGATGTACGTAGGAATCAAACACCAATAGACAAAAATCAAATGGAAAAATGAAATTAATGAATTTTATCACTATACATTGATCATAAATGGATAGTAGGCCAATTTTTCACTATAAGTAGGTGTATTTGGGAGTGTACTGCATCCAAGATTTTTATGACACATATATAAGTGAACTGATGCACAAAGAGTGTTGCTTTGTGAATAGTAGTTAAGTTTTGGTTGGTTTTTTATTTAGTTTGTAAGCTCACTTCTATGCATTCATTCAAGTGATTTGTGAGCCCTTCCTAAACACTTTTCAAGAAGTGAAACATTTTTTAAGTGTATTTTTTAGTGGTTATTAGCTTGTAGATTACCGAATTGTGAAGGATATGCTAAAGCATTGACAAAGGGATCAAAGGTTGTATATTTGATCATTGAGATAGTGAAATACCTAATGAGGTGATAGAGAGTAGATGTAGGTGTAGAGGTTGACATTGAACCACTATAAATTTTTTGTGTGCCTTTTTACCCTTACTTTTTTTATTTACAAGTTATTATATTATTAGTTATTATTTATATTCCTTATTAAACTGTTATTAAATTTTCATAATTTTGTAAAGGAAATTTGCAATTAGGTTTAATTGACTTAAAAAAGTTTTAGCATATTAGGTGCAAATTAATACTAATAAATATTAGTAGAGCCTAAATTCCATATTAGTTTAATTCTAGTGAATTTGTAAGTATACTTATGACACACATAAATACCTTTTCCCCCTCTAACAATGTAGAAGGTTAACATATAAGTAAGGCCTCGTACTTTAATGGAAATGACTATATATATTAGAAAAATAGGATAAGATGCTTCTTTATGGTCGATAGTATAAAGCTATAAAAAGTAGTCTCACAAGAAACTCTTATGCCTACAAAAATTGTAGGAAACTAAAAGGTATTAAAAAAGAGGATTAATGAGATAGTAATGATGAAAATTTTGTGTCCCCAAATAATAAAGGAATGAATATCCTCTATGTGCCTTGAAGAGGAATGATTTTAATAGGGTATAAAAGTGTGAAACTACCTATAAGATTTAGGACACCATAAAAGTAACACATGAGGGAACCAATTAAGTAAAAGAAAGTAAGTTTAGCATGTTAACCCACTAATACAAAATTTTTCACATGTTTCATAATAAAACCATATTTTTATGTATGTAGGATTCATCTTGCTTTAGTATGAGAAGTTCATCCTTTACTTGGCCATGCATGATTCCATCGTAGATTCATTCAATGGTTTTCAAAAGTTGCACTGCCATTATGTAGGTTACTTTAAAAGGATATCCAACTTGTTTTTTTATGATTAGTGCAAAAAGGTGTTTGATCTCTTGAAGGAGAAGATGGTCATCGCAACCATTCTACAACCCCCTAATTGGAATTTACCATTCAAGCTTATGTGTGATGCTTCCAATCACTCTATTGAAGTGGTTTTAGGACAATGCATGGGGAGGGTTCCACACATGATCTATTATTCCTTGAAGACCCTAAATGATGCTTAAGCAAACTAAACCATCACAAAAGAACTTTTTACTATATTTTTTGCTCTAGATAAGTTTAGATCTTATTTGCTAGGTACTAAATCATTATTTACTATGATTATGCAGTTTTAAAGTACCTATTTTCAAGGAAGGAGGCGAAGTTGACACTCATTCATTGGATACTCCTGGTTCAGGAGTTTGATATGGAGATTAAAGACAAGAAGGGCTTAGAAAATGGAGTTGTGGATCATCTGAGCCGGATAGTGGAGCATGGTGTAGATACGAGCGCTATCAATGATGGCTTTTCGTATAAGACCAGAAACTCTATCATTGTAATTGAAATGAGATTAAATGTATACTTGAACTCAAATTAGGCCATTTAAGTAAAAGGTGAACTATAATGAATGATTAAAGTAGTTAGTTGCATAAACTTAGTCAGAAATTGATGCTTGAGTGATTAAGTGATGTATGAAAGCATGATGGACTTTCATTTGAACCTTTGTGAGGATTTGAGCCAATATGACTCCATTCCAAAGTCATTTCATTTCTTTAAATGTGATATGACCCTAGGTGATTACCTCTAGAACTTGCTTTGAATTGGTGTGAATCTATTAGATACATGCTAGATGGAAATGATTAAGGCCCTCTTTGCTTTAACACTTGACTTAAATGACATACCTATTTCATTATCCCTTACAAACCCCTTTGAGCCTTAAACCCTTTTGTTTCTTGAAGTAAACCCCCCATTTCAAAACCTGGAAACCCTATTAGCTTTACCTAATTACAATTCTAATGAAGTGATAAGTGAGTTTCAGTTTGGGACCTTTGATTTACACACTATTATGAGATAATCTTAGAGGTACTTATACTCTTAATGAGCATTGTATATATTTGTTGCTATTGTTTCCTTTCTATTGCACAAAAATTCAAAAAAATAAACAAAAAAATAGAAGAAAAGATGAAAGAATCAAATATGGTATCAATAATCTAGTGATGGGTAATAGTTATTTTCACTTGCATGTCTTAAAAGTATATTTGGTTATCCCTTTTCTAGACTTAGTGCTTCATAAAAAATTATCAAAAACCCCTACAAACCATTTTTCCCTACCTTAACCCTAGCCCCATTACAACCTTAATCAAAGATCCTTTCGATATGTTCTAACATGTAATCTATGTCAAAAGAGAATTTTTGAATTTGTAAGGCCGTGGTAGTGTGGTTTCCTATAGGGAGTCTTGAGAACACTCTAGTGAAATAAGTGCATACAGTAAGGAGAATCCATCTTCATTTTATGCTTACCTTTGATCGACGGTATCATAAGTTGAGTTTGATTATGTGTAATGATTAAAACTAATCATGATGTGCTTAGTAGCTCGACACTTGAATTGGATAAAGTTTGAAAGATTGCATGCTCTTAATTTATTTGAAAACTGAGTGGTAGAATGTGTGGTTGTGTTTGATTTGCTTAAGGATAAGCAAAGGGTCAAGTATAGGAAAGTTGATAATTGTGCTTTAGGATAGGTCTTCCTATGTGTTTGGCATTTGATTCTTGCATGTTTATGAAAAAATTATTTGTGTTCAAGATTTATTTTGTTGTTCTTTTGATTATCATTATCTTTATTTTGTTTCTTATGTGTTAGTGATGATTTTGGGGCATGATTTGATCTTTTTGATATAGGTGTAGTATATAGATGCATTTTAGATTGATCTAGGGACCAAGAGAAGAGAAGAGAAGTTATGTTTAACATTATAAGTGGCTAAACTATATTGTAGGGATTGCTTTTGAACTATTTGGTTGAACTCCTATCTTGTTATTTGAATGAATGAACATTTTTTATGGTTATTGTTCTTAAGCCTTAAAAAAATATTAAGAAATTGATCTGGGTAACTTGTGCTGGATTGTACAATAAGAATTGGCATTCAATAGACTTGAAATTATCAGGTTAATTAATTGATTAGAGAGAGATCTTGGCTAAATAGTTAAGTACCCATAGGATTACTTCATAACTAGTTGGATTTATGGGACTGATTTTGAAAATTGAGAGATTGTAAGATTAATCTCATCTAATTTGGTTAGGGATATTTGATTACACCTTGAGAGAGGGTGATTGAAGCATTAGGACATCTTGGTTAAAACATAATTTAATCATTTTAAATTTTTCTTTAATTCGTAATTCGTAATCTTTAACCTCAAATTCCAAAGTTTCTACACTTTTTCCTTTTGTTTGTTCATAGCTAGTTTCTTGAATTTGAGTTTGTTTTCAAGTTTTCATCATTTTAAATTTTTATTTAAGTAAAGTATAACCTAAATTAAGTGACAACTAAATACAATTCTTGTGGGATGATATCCACTTATAGTATAAGTTACGATTCGTGCACTTGTAATATTTAGCCTAAAATAAGTTTGCTAATAACATCTTGCTTAATTCATCCAACCTTTCCATGATCATAATCAACTTCTAAGCCTACAAAACAATCATTTTTTTAAAAATTTCATGTGAGAAATATTAAATTCAATAATCAACACATTTAAAATAAAAAATTTCATTAAATAGCATTAAATCTAAACCTTAGGAGATCAAAACCAAACCAAAAATATATATAAATTAAACCTTATTAGTTAATTAGTGATTGGTCGATCAATCTTCCAAAAATTTGTACAATAATCAACCAGTTGAGCCATTTGGTCAGCTAGTGATTAGTTGATCACCATTGGTTTACTAATCCTTGTATAGATTAGCATTTAACATCTTTGAACACATTTAAACACATCTAAATTGATCCAAAACAATTTTTAATAGTTCAAAATACTTTCTTAATACATACATATAAAAACATTTCCCCTAAATCTTTTTTATGCATTAAAAGGATTATTTGAAAACCATTACCCAAATAATTACTCTTAATTATGCATCTTATATGCTCAAATTACTCATGAATACAATTATTCATTAATGGAATCGTTAAAATACTATGAGAAGATCAAACAAAACTACATAAAAAATTACATGAGAACTTATTGAAATTTTTATCTTAATCTTTAACCTTTAGTCTTTTCCACTTATTTATCATAGGCTTCATTTAAGCTCCAATAATTTAAAACTAACTTTCTAAATACTTTTTCAACATATTCTCTTTCCAAAACATCAGATATAACAAAATCATTAGTAGAAAAATGTTTTATTATTATTAAAACTAGGTGGAGCCTCCTTTAGTTTAACACAGATTTTGGGCCATTCATTTGATTCTAAAAATGCATAATTTAAGACATATGTTTCCTTTTAATGCCAAGATGTAAGAGCTTATCAAGGATAATAACTAGAACTTCTCTTTCGGAGGCTCCTTCTTAATATCAAGTTATCCATTAACTTAATTTCAATGGAAAAACCAAAAGGATAAGGAGATTTGGTTGTGGAATTCTTTAGGGAATTTCAATAAGAAGTCGTGTCACACATTGTTTAAACCTAGCACTCTTAAAATACCCTGGTATGGCTTTGTTTGTTTTATACAAAAATTCCTAAAGACATATTTTATCCTATGATTAGCCATTCAAAGTAGATTAAACACCTTAGACAAGATTAGAGCCTCTTTTAGCCTTAATAAAATTTGTAGATTATGTAATAAAAAAGAAGGATCTTTGGATCTCTTGTTCTTTTAATGCTCCTTTACACTCCCTTTTTTAAATAAAATCACTATTATAGCCAAGGTACCTATAATGGTATTACTTCATGGTTTATTCACCTGTATCAGCTCAGATCTACTGACTTTGTAATTTTAAACTTGTATTTAGTGACTACATATACTAGATAAAGAGGGAAAGAAATACTAGAATATTCAAAAATTGGAGTTTAAGCTATGATGCAAATGCTAAGTTTAATTAAATATACAAAGTTAATGATACACATGAGTTAAGTTCATTTTGTAACCACAAAATAGCTAGGGGGAAGAGAGAAAGTTAGGAACCAAAACTAATAGGTAAACACAACTAAAAATACTTGAAAAAAGGTGTGCAATTATCTAGAGGTGAGCTAATCCATTCCTTGAGCTCTACTGGTGAGATTGTATGGTGTTATTGATAGTTGTGCTTTAGGATATATTTTCCTAATTGTTTAGTATGTGGTTGTGAATGTTTAAGATATACTTTATGTGTTTATGACTTAGTTTGTTGTTCTTTTGATGATTATTATTTTTGTTTATGTTTATTAAGTGTTTAGTGATGATATTGGGCATAATTTAATCTGTTTTAGTGTGGATACTTAGTATGCTTGCCTTTGGAATCGAACTAGGAATCAAGAGAAAAGAATGAAGAATGAAGAATTGAAGCACAAACTCCCACGATCGTAGGAAATATGGATAGAAATCCACATTAGATAAGTTTTTTAGACAGTTTTGAAGTGTCTTGACATATATAAGGGTACAAAATCCTAGGGAACAAATTGATGGATTTCTTAAATTTCAAGTTTTCAAGACAACAAGAGGGCTAAAAGAGGATGTTTGCAAGTAAAGAGGAAAGAAAAAAGACCATGCTGCTTCCAACAACTTGGAACTTCAAGTGGGGCAACTTACCAACGCCCTTTCATCTAGAAGGTGGTGATCCTTCTATAAAATATAAAGGTGAATCCAAAAGAACAACTGAAGGCCATCACATTTAGTAGTGACAAGCAACTTGACAAGCCAATGGAGAAGCCAAAAGCTTTAAGGAGAAGAGCCAAAAGAAGGAAGAAGAAAAGGAGGAGAATAAGCCTGATGTGCCACCACCACTATACAAGCCTAATATTACCTATCCAGAAAGACTTAAGTGAAACAAAGTCCATGCACAATTCTCCATGTTCTTGGAGAAGTTGAAAAAGCTACAAATCAATTTGTTTTTTATGGAAGCATTAGAGAGTATGCCTAAGGACGTCAAGTTTTTGAAGGATATCTTAATTGACAAGAACACTTGGGAAGACAACCAAATAGTGGCCTTAACTATAAGTTGCAGTTCTATCATCATTAGCCACATGCCATCCAAGTTACAAGATCTATGAAGTTTCACTATACCTTATGTTGATTGTAACTTGAAAATTTTTAAATGATTGTGTGATTTAGGTGCAAGTATTAACTTGATGCCTTTATTCATTTTCCAGGGCTAAGAGATGTGAAGACAATCTTCATGCTTATTCAATTGGTTGATCAATCAATTAAGAAGCCATATAAAGTGATTAAAGATGTGTTGGTAAAAGTAAATAAGTTTATAATTTCTATTGATTTTGTTGTTCTTAATTTTGAAGAAGATAGAAATTTTCCATTGATTTTTGATAAGCCATTTATGAATACTAGTAAGGAACTAGTGGATGTGCATGAGAGAAAGCTAGTGTTAAGAATTACGGATGAGAAAGTTGAGTTTAACATGAGTAAGTCTTTGAAGAAATTGGTAGAGGGTAATGCTTGTATGAAAATTGATATTGCAGATGAATGCATGAAGGAAGTAAGAGAGTTAAGTTGAGGAATTTTTGGAATGGAAAGGAGATGAGAGTTTAAATCAAGAGGAGTTGAATGAGGAGATAAAGCAAGAAACATTGGAGAGGACCAAAGCTCTCACATCATTTTCCATAGTGAAGCCACCAATGTTAAAGTTAAAACCCTTACATTTCGACCTTAGATACACCTTTTTAGGTAAGGATCATACTCTACCCATTAACTTTTCCAATTAAATTGATTTGGAGTAAGATGAGGGAGTAGTAGAGATCATTAAGAAGAGGATAAGAGCTATAGGTTAGCAAATTTTAGATATTATAGTGATGAGCTCAAATGTGGTAATGCTTAGGATAACTTTTAAAGAGAAGTGCAAAAAAATGAGGGAAGGCAAAGAAGGATGAACCCATTCATGTAAGAAGTAATGAAGCTCTTTGATTTGGGCATCATTTATCCAATTTTTTTATAGTTAGTGGGTAAGCTTGTTGCAAAGTGTGTCTAAGAAGAAAGGCATGACGGTGATGGACAATGAGAAAGGTGAGAAGATATCCACTAGAACCATCACCAATTATAGAGTATGCATCAATTATAGGAAGCGTAATTGTCCATCAAGAAAGATAACTTTTCATTTCCATTTATGGTTCAAATGATTGATAGGGTTGCTAGTCATGCATTTTATTGCTTTCTTGATGGGTATTCAGGTTACAACTAAGTCTTCATCTATCTAGAAGACTAAGAGAAGACAACCTTCACTTGCCTTTATGGAACATTCACATATTAGAGGATGCTCTTTGGTCTTTACAATAGGTTTCTTGCCTTCAAAAGGTGCATGATGGTCATCTTTACAGATATTATTGAGGACTTCATGGAAGTATTAATAGATGAATTTTCAATTTCTGGAGATTCTTTTTACCATTGTTTGTTAAATTTGGATATAGTTTTCAAATGTTGTGAGGAGTCTCATTTGGTATTGAATTGGGAGAAGTGCCATTTCAGGGTCTATGAAGGAATTATCTTGGGTCACAAGATCTCACACAAGGGGATTGAAGTATATTAAGTGAAGACCGAGGTCATTAAAAAGCTTCCACCTCTTATAAACATCAAGGACATTCGAGCATTCTTGGGCCGTGTAGGTTTCTATCAACAGTTCATTAGGGATTTTTTTCTTATTGCTAAACCATTAACTAATTTGTTGATTAAATATATGCTTTCTGAGTTTAATGCTAATTGTTTAAATACTTTTAGCAAGTTGATGAAGGCACTCACCTCTGCACCAATCTTGACTTTACTAAATTAGTTATTACACTTTAAGATCATGTGTGACGTGAGTGATTATGGCATCAGATGTGTGCTTTGGCAAAGGAAGGAGAAGAAGTTGCATGCCATTTATTATGTGAGTAAGAGCTTGACAGGGGCTTAATTGAACTACACCACAACAGAGAAGGACTTGTTT
>JAOXYD010221878.1:0-18898 GCA_028565735.1 Pinacopodium congolense
CTTCATCATTAAGCTCCATTCTACAAATTAAACATAATAAGACATTAATTAAACACTTAAGAACTGAATTAGGGGTCATAAGTCAACAAATTATCCATTAAAAATATATCAATTTGACCCCTAAGAAGAAACAGTCTGATTTGGGAGTTATAGATCAATATCTTATCACCCACATTAAAGTCTTGGTGTAAGAGTTATTTTTCATGCTTATAAACTTAAACCTAAACTTATCAAGCTCATAAAATTATATAAGCCTTTTAGCACCTGCATACTGCAAATAAAATTTTAGAATCTTGGTAGCCCAATATGTTCTATACTCTAACTTTACAAGAAGATGGAAAGCCTTTCTATACACCATCTTAAAAGGTGACATGTCAATGAGTGTTTTAAAGGTGATACTATATGCTTAAATTACATCATCTAGTTTTAATAAAAAATCTTGCTTAAAAGCATTAATGATATTCTTTAATATTTTCTTAAATTCTCTATTGGGACCTTAACTTATTAGTTTGAGGGCACTATGATATAGCAGCCTTGTAACTTACTCCATACTTAGCCAATAAAGTGTAAAAAGGTTTGTTGCAAAAATGTGAACTACCATCACTTATAATGGCCCTAGGCACGCCAAAATAAGTAAAAACATTTTTCTTTAAGGACTTTACTATGCCTATAGCCTCATGTACGGGTAATGGTTCTACTTCTACTTCTACCTATTTACTAACATAATCTACAAAAATCAAAATTAATTAACTAAAGCATGAGTTAGGGAAGCGCCCTATGAAATTAATATCTTAAACATAAAAAACCTCATAGTTTAGAATGTTAGTTAATGGTTTGTCATGTTTTTTTTAAAGATATTTCCTATCCTTTGACATCTATCACAAAATTTAACAAAAGTGTATGCATCCCTGAATAAAGTGGGCTAATAGAAATCATATTTTAAGTCTTTATGCTTTATTCTAGTTGTCCTATAATGCTCCCTACCTCTCAAAAATGAAAATAATGTAAATAAAGCACATTTTCTCTTTAAGAACACAATGTCTAACAATACCATCCACAGAAGTCTTATATAGGAAAAGATCATTCCAAAGATATATTTTTTTACCTCTAATATCAATTTCTTCTTTTAATTATAAGTAAAATTAAAAGGCAAGATATTACCAGTAATAAAATTAACGAAATCAACGAACTAAAGAGTGAATATCATGGCCATGAGTTATTCATCAGGAAAGAATTCCTTGATGATTTTGTTAGTTCCCCTTCCCATGTTCGCTTTATCTAGCCTCAACAATTGATTAACTATAAATTTTTTAGCTCTCTTATTATTTTTTAGCTCAATGTTGAACTTTTGCAAAAGTGAGACCATCTAATTAGTCTTGGTTTTTCATATGATTTAATCATCAAGAACTTCAAAGTTATATGGTTAGTATACACAACTATTTTAAACAGAATAAGATAAGATTAAAACTTGTCAAAATAAAATGCCATCACTATGGTATAATTGAATTTATGATTGTTTAAAGTCCTACTTATATAACAAATAGGACGAAAGAGCTTACCTCATCATTATCTTAAAGCGGTCCTCACTATAAAGTTACTTGTATCACACATTAGTTCAAAGGGTAGAGACTAATCGTGAGACATAAGTATAGATGCAGTTATAAGTTTTTCTTTAATAATTTAAATGATGTCATGTAATTATCATCAAAGTTAAACACAATAACTTTTTCAAGTAGCCTAATTAAAGATCTAGCAACTTTAGAAAAATCCTTAATGAAACGTTGATAAAAATCAACATTTCCAAAAACACTCCTAATTAGTAGTTTCTTAATAACATCAAATTTTGCTAGATCCATCTCTATATCTTTGCTAGATATCTTATGACTCAAAACATTGCATTCCTATGCCATAAAATGACATTTTTCCTAATTTTGTACTAAATGGATCTTTTCTCCTTCTCTAAGATTTCTAAGCATGCATAAAAAATAAATACTAAAAACAAAGAAGTCATCCACGAAATGTCAATGGAAGTTTCAATCATTTAGGAAAATGACCATCATGCATCACTGAAATATAGTTAGAGTATTACACAAACCAAAAGCCATGCATCTATATGAAAATATGCCAAAGGGACAGGTAAAACTAATTTTTTCTTGATCTTATAGAGCTACCAGAATATCCATTTAAGGCACAATAAACACTATGTCTAACTAACTTATCATTCATCTGTTTAATAAAAGGTAAAGAAAAGTGATATTTACGGGTGACATCATTTAATTTCCTATAGTCTATACACATCCTCCATCATTTATTTCTTTCACTTTGCATCATTGTTATGCCTCCCTTCTTAGGCAACATTTAGACAAGACTCACTCAACTAGAATCAGAGATAAGATAGATAATACATGCAATGAGAAGCCTAACTACCTCATCCTTGACTACAACCTTCTTGTATTGGTTGAGTAATCTTAAAGGCTACAATAATGCCTTGCTTCGATCCTCATGAAATTCGTATGTATATTATGTTCACAATCATCCATTTTAAAGCTTTCTTATAGTCTCTATAAACCATCAAAAGCCCCTCCTCCATGGTATTTATCAATAAAGAAAAAATAATGACTAATAAGTATTCATGTGGTTGTAAAAATGCATATTTCAAATGATTGACTAAGGTTTCAGTTTAAAAGAAGGAGGGTCTTCTAGGCAGTAGTTTGGATGGTCTTTAGAGAGGCTCATAAACTCGATATAGTGTCCACGGTACTTGCTCCACACCAACTCCATTTTCTCCACTATCCATTTAAAACTCCACCTTGCATTTCTTCATTTAAGAATCTTGCATAAACATAAAAAAAAAGGATTAGTGTAATAATAGTATACATTAAGGAAATTGCATAAATCCAAAGTAGACAGATGGTTCATGGTAATAAATACTTTAAAAACTATTTATTCATCCTACTTCTCTAGATGAGATTTTTATGTTACATATGAATGATGGTCTTTATTGTAGAGATAAAAGGTCTCCCATGTATGATGGAAATGTCTCCATCTTCCTCTATATCTAGAACTAAAAAGTCCATAGGAAAGAAGGAATTTTCTACTTTAACAACCCTAAATGATCCTATTAAGATATGTGATGGAACGATCCGTCAACTATAGTGAAGAAATAGTTATTTTTGACTTTACCAATCTAAACTTTCTGAAATCAGAAAGAGGCATTAAATTAATACTCGCACCTAAATCTATTAAGGCCTTATCTATATATAAGTTATTAATAGTGCGAGGACTAGTAAAAGCCCCTAGATCTTTTAGCTTAGGTGGTAGCTTCTTTAATGGAATGGTCTAGCACTCTTCATTAAACTTGAAAGTTTCATATTCTTTAAGCCTTATCTTATTAGGTAAGATTTTCTCTAAGAATTTAGCATAAGAAGGTATCTATACTAAGGTTTTAGTAAAGGGATGATTAATATGCAATTTCTTGAAAAATTATAAGAACTCACTGAATTGTTTTTCCAATTTGATTACCTTTTAACCTCTGAGCATGGGATATTCTAAGTCTTACTAAATTGATGATAGAGTTAGCATACAACTTAGGATGATCCTCCTTGGAGCTAGTTCCTTTTTCTCCTTGTTACTATTCTCTTGATTCACTCTTGCTTCACTCTCCTCTATCTTCTCATTCTTCTTCTTACTCTCCTTATATTACTTCAACTCCTTACTGATTCTCAATGAGATTGTTTTTGTATGCTCTCTCAGATTAGCCTCAGTAGTGCTAGGAAATCAATTAGGTATCCTCTCCTTCATCAATCTTGCAAGTTAGCTCATCTGATTCTCTAGATTGTCCATTAAAGCTTCCTAATATCCTAATCTTAATAGTAGAATCATACTTGGTTAGTAATTCTTTAAGGTTGAATTTCGCTGGCTATATAGATATGGTGACCTTAAATCCCAAAGGTAGTGCTCTCTAAACATTAAAAGATTGTTATTGTACGATTTTCTTATTACTCTAAGGGAAATTAGGTTGATTTTTCCATCAAGAATTGTAGGTGTTGAAGTAAGGGTCCCCTCACTTACTATAGTTGCCCATATAATATGCCTCCTTTTACTCTTACGCAAATGGGTTCCTTACTTGAAAACCCAAAGGTGAATGTGAATCTCCACCACAATGCTCATAATTGACACGACTCCTCATGATCGAGCTTACACCTCCCTTAATACTCTGTATAAAACTATCAAATTTCTTGACCAATATATCCATCTGAGCTAAAAGTACCACTGTGTTATCCACCACATGTGCCCTATTAGGCCTTCTAGGTTGTCTTTTTATATGATAATGAAAACTATTATTGGCTATCTCCTCTATCAATTTGTAAGCTTGATATGGTTTTTTGTCATTAAGTTCCGTTTTGTGGTTACATCTATGATACTCATTGTCAACGATGTAACTCTTGTATCAAATATGCCAACCTACTGCCTTGTGAATAACCTATGACTTGGACACTTTGCCAACATATCTTGGAATATCTCCTATACCTCGTATAGATTTTTATTCTCAAACTGTGTAAAGGAAGTGCTTTCCATCTTCTTCTTTGCAATCTTTGCAAATGGAAAGAATTTAACCAGAAACAACTTCAATAGCTCGTCCCATTTGGTAAAAGACCCTAGCTATAAGGTAACTAACCATGCTCTAGCTCTATCCCTTAGAGAAAATGGGAGCAAACTTAGCTTGACTACATCCTTTGATGCACCATTTTACTTAAATAAATCAGATATATCTATTAATGTCTCTAAATTTATATTGGGGTCTCCAATGGTAATGCTTAAAATTGGAATGCATTGACTATAGAGACGATGCCATGGTGTATGACATCTTCTTCGCCTTTCTAAATGTTTCCAAAGTTTAGTTCAAACTCAAAGTGCTCTTATCCAATCTCTTATTATTCTATGTTACTGCTCTGACCTAGTCTAGCCTTTTTACGTAATCTGCAAGTAATTTTCTTAATCTCAAAATCAAGTAGTAAATTCTTGAGCTTTCAAGTTTGCATGAATAAAATAGAAAGAAACTAAAAAGATAGCCATAAACAGTAACTAAGAAATGAAAATAAATTATACAAAAATGAAAAATCAAATAATAAACAAAAACATTCAAATAAACAAAACGGAATAAGAAATAGATATGAAATAATCAACACTATTCTATTCCTAATATCTTATAACAAGTTCCTTAACAATAGTGCTAAAAACTTGTTGTGGTCTATATCTAATCAATTTAGAACTCTTTTTTAACTGAAGATCAAAAAAAGGTTAGCGCACCTTGTCAATAAGTAATATAAACGATGAGTAATTAAGTATTGTATTCTATAAGGACCAATTTGTAATATAAAATAAAATTATGTTTAATTACTTTGATGATTCAGGTTTTGATTTATGAGAATTTAAAACTAAACAATTAATAGAACTCTAAAAAATGCAATAATCACATATTAATTATTATATCTTTTCTAATGGTATAAACTAGATAAGGCTTTGGATTTCAATGGGATAATCACTTTTATTTGCAAGTGGTGGAAAGAATTAGGACCTATGTCACTAAATCAAAATGTTACTAAAGATTATAGAAACATCTTTTCTCTTTTAAACTCAAATTATCTATTTAATCCATAAATAACTTGGAATAAAAATATGAATAATAAGAAGCCTAAATCTGAGTTCATTAAATTTAGAAATTCTCACACAAGTCTCTAAAGTTTGGTCCACTTTTAGAATCAAGTGTATTACATAATTTATTCTCCACTATAGATTTTCAGTTACTTAACACTCCAACTTAATTCATCAAGCTAAGCTAGATGAAATAAGCACTTAATCTAGGCAAAAATCATCCAATCAATTTGTTCATAAGCCATCTGTTAGGGGACAATTTGATTGATTAATTGATGAATTATGTCTTTAATTATGTGTTTAATTGGTTAATTTATGTATTGATTTGTTTAATTTGCAGGATGTTGATCAAAATTGGAGAAATTGTGCAAAAGGATAAAAATTTGACTCAATTATCAACATATAACGTGGGTCTGTTGCCCCAAGGTTAAGGATGAATAGGGTACCGTTGATAAATGATCAGTTCCAAGGTGAAGAAGTCAAAATTTGACAATCAACAGTGGGTTATAGGGTGTCATTATGCGTCGAACAAGGTGTCATTGAAGGAGCAGTCAACCAATATCAGCCCCCAATCTCCATAATTGTGGTTGTGGCATGTCTCCAATTAATTCTATTGTCTTCTAGCACAAGTGAAGAGTCTAGACAACCTGCAAAACATAAAAATAAATAAAATAAAATGCAATCAATAGAAGGGAATCAAATTTGACTTAGAGAGAGTTGCTTTTGTTTCTCTTTTAGTGTTTCCTTTTGAGTCATTTAGCTTTAAACACTTGTAATTTGAGTTGTAGAGTATTTTCTGAGTTACTGCTTATTGGATAATGTTGCTAAGACATATATCTTTGTTTCTAGATCACTATAGGGGTTTCTAAACTTAGATTAATGTTGTATTTTCTTTATTTTTAGGATTAATCAAAATTCATATTCTTATGTTCATATTCTTGAATTTTCTTTGATTTTTTTGAAAATCTTGTGGAATTTGAAGCTATGTTGCTGTCCAAATCATGTTAAGGATTTCAAGACTTGTCTAAGAGCTTCCTAAACCTATTTTGTAACTTTTAAACTCATTAATTCAGCTAGTATTTTTGAATTTATCAAAGTATGTGGCTTAAGATGCATGTTTTGTATACTTTGATGATCATGTGTAGCTAAATCCATTTTCTAGCATCGGATTGGTGTTTTAATGTTTTAAGAGAGTTTGAATGCATGTATTAAGGCCTGATTTGGTTTATTGAAGGTTTTAAAGTTATGATTTTGAGCTGATCACTTAAGATTAGAGTGAAAGATAATCTAAGCCTTGAGAAATCAATTTAGGTTATTGGAAAAATCAATAAACGATAAAAATCAATCAATGAATGACCAAACTTTGATTATTTATGAGAGTTAGAGATCTGAGACCACAAATCTAGAAATCGACTTCTTGAAATTAAAACCCATTGACTAGGTTGAAATCATAACCAAACTTTAAACTAAGTTTAACGGAGAAAAGACATAAATCTTAACCCTAACTTCATCTTGAATTTTTGAAGGAATTCTAATCCAACCTTTAAAATTTTTAAGAGCTTGATTAATTCATTAATCACCTAATCCTTAGCTGAATTCCATAATTTGATAATTTTTAATAATTTAGAAATCATTCTATAATTCAAATTTGTAAGGTTTGAAGCATAGTAGGATAGTTAGTAGTTTTTCATCTTTTAATTTTGAAATTTCCTAGATAATTGTATTCTAATTATTCTTAGACTTAACCAGTCACAAGTTCCTGATGGGTTTAACATCTGGAGTCTTAAAATTACTCCACTTTGTTACCTGTTCAATAGGTGCACTTGCCTTTCGTAACGTTGGTTTTCAAGTAAATTCATTTTGGTTTTCAAAGTAAATTCATTAAAAGTGCTTCACATTTCTTAATCACTCAACTAACGCAAGAAGTTTTTGATGTTGTTTCTGAGGAACTGTAATTTGTTATTATTAGAAAACTTGGTAAAAAATCTTTATTTTATGTTTTCCTTTGCTTGTTAATTTTGGAGTTTGATTCTTAGCTTGTGCTTCACTTGAATGCATGTTTAGTAAGAATCAAATCAATATAGAAATGGAACATCATGAGCACTTGGTTCTTTAACCTCATGAAGAACCAACCATGTTGGAATTGACTATGCAAACTAGGATTGGTCCTAAGTCTACCACTGTTAAACCTACGGTCATCTCATATGATTTCGAAATTCGACATGCTCTCATTTCTTTGATTAGGTCCTCTCAATTTAGTGGTTCACCCTTGGAAAATCCAAATAATCATCTAATTTTTTTTAGATATTTGTTATCTCTATCAATATTCTAGTGTTTCAGATAATGCACTTAAACTTAGGTTATTCCCTTTTTCTTTGAAAGATAGAGCTCGCACATGGTTAAACATGTTCCTAGCTAATTTCATCATAACTTGGGATGATCTTGCTAATTGATTTTTAGCTAAATTCTCCCTCCTTCCCACCAGTTAAGATAGCTAAGTTGAAAATTTTGATTTCATCTTTTGAGCAATATGAGGGCAAGAGTTTGCGTAAGTATTATGATTGATTTAGAGAGCTATTTACTGAATGTTCGATGCATAACTTCAGTATTTGCAAGTAAATGAATATCTTCTACTTAGGACTTATAACATCCACTCGCAATCTTATAGATGATGCTACTAGAGGCAATTTGATGAACAAAACCCAAGTGAAGCATATAGATTAATTGAGGACATGGAATCCAATAGCTTTCAGTACAATTTTAAGCCTTTGTATAGGAAACCATTTAGAGCTGATGCCATTAATGGAACCTCAGTTTTCTTAGCTCTATTGATAGACCTTAACAAGCAATTGGAAGGTTATAAACTCAATTTGGTAATGGTTTGTTTCAATGTCCTAAAGCTTATGATTATTGTGGTGCTTCCTTTCATGCTTTTAAAGATTTTCAAGCAAGACCATCTTATGCATTTGATCCTAATTAAGATGATTATTCTTATACTGGGCAAGGAGTGGACTCTTACAAACTCTCTAAGGAGAGCTACCCCACTTATCATCAAACCTATCAAAGTCCATACGTCAATCCTCAAGTAAAAAACCCCCTCTTAATCTAATTGGTTAAGAAAAGTCTAATCTTGAAGATACAGTGATGCATTATATCCAAAGCAACGAGTTAAGATACAATTCCACGAAAATTCAATTAAGCATTTAGAGACTCAAGTACGTCAAATTGTTTGGATATTAGATAAGCAGTTACCATAACCCTTACCTTCTCTGCTTGAACCTACTTTTCAAGAGCATGTTGTGACTATCACTGTACAAAATAATCATGAAATGAAGGATGAGACTATAAGAGAAGTTGTGGAAAGAAGCAATGAAGTGAAAGAATTTGAAAATGAAAGTTATCCACCTAGGTTATTTACTGATTCTAATGTCCAACCTTACTAACATAGGATTCCATATCCACAAATGTTAGATGCTCAATCTAGTGAATTGTTCAATTGTATCAAAAATTGTGCATACACTTTTATATTTTTTCTTAATTAGATGAGAATCTAGCTAAAAATCAATCCATAGTCCAAGAGTTGAAAAGTTCTTATCCAAATTTGAGAGATCTATTGATGAAAATTATTACACCTATTAATCCAACTCCATTTTTTGAATGTGAGTAAACCGAGTTAAAAGTTTGTGCTATGGATAGTGATGATGATTTTCTAATTCATTAAGGAAATCTTGTTGTTAATTTTGTGGATTGTAAAGAAAGTGCTGCAAGTGAAAGTGAAAATAAAGTTGTAAAGAGTGAATAAAGTATTTGTGCCTTCATGTTGGATTATCAAATGAATGATGCTTATATTGATTTCATTGGTGTCAAGGACAAATCTCAAATTGAAGATAATGTTTTAAAGGATCTTAATTGTGATAATTATGATGAATTTTTCAAGAAAAATGAGGTTGAATGTGAGAAAGCATTAGAGTTTATTGACTTCATTGGTGTTCATGCTTTCAATTTGGGGCTACCCATGGTAATTCAAGACTTTTTACCATGGTATTTTCAAAGTCATGATTGTTGTGTAAAGAGAATGAATTAAAACTAATGGATTCTGGACTAAGGAAGAGACTTAAGGTTCTCTAACCGTAAGGTCCAGTTAAAAGACCTTAAAGAAACGCTTGTTGGGAGGCAACCCATCCTTAATTTCGATTCTTTTTCTTTAAATTCAGTGTTTTTAATTTAAATAAATGTGTTAAAGCCTTTTAAGTGTGTTTGGATTAATTTTAGTGTGTTTTCCTTAGTTTATTCTTAGTTTGGTGTGTTTGATTTGGATTTAGGAGTGTTTTTAGGTTTGATTCTAAAGCAAATTGATTTATAATCTAATATATGATGTTAGGACTTGAATTTGAAAAGATTTTGAGGTGAAATTAGATTAAAATTGGACTTATTAAGTAGTGGGAGACCATCAACGGTGGTCTTCAAATTGATGGATAATCCAATACATGATGTTAGGACTTGAGTTTGGAAAGATTTTGAGGTGAAATTGGATTAAAATTAGACTTATTAAGGAGTGGGAAGACCATCAACGATGGTCTAGGAGCCCACTATTGATGGATGCATAAACCACCATTGATCCTTCAATTCTGGAGCATTAACATTGAGTTATTCATTCTACAATGGCGTCGTTAAGGATGAACATGGTACTTTTGAAGGGAGATTTTGCGATAAATATGACATCGTTTTACTGTTCAACATCTTCAACCTTCTCCTCTTCTGAAAACTCCCATAATTGCCTCTTACTTTCAATTCCTCATATCTTTCTCATTTCTCAGCCAAATTTAGTGTTCTTGATGTTAATTTGTTACATTTTCAATTCTCTACAAGAATCTAGCATCAAATCATTTTAAAATTCAATAGATTTTCTAGAATATGCTATGAACCTTTCAGATCCCTATTAACCCTTCAGTTTCTATTCCAATGGCACCACCGAGAAAGAGACTAGGATATGATTCATCAAAGTTCACCTGTCAGGGGAACTTTGATTGGTATTAATCACATCGTACAAATGACTTCATTATAGAGCATATAATCTATCCAGATCTTGAGGCTCAATTTGACCTTTCTAGTGCATTTAGGAGCATAGGATAGGAGCGGTTGTGTCTTTTTCTAGGCCTTTCTACCTTAGTTTGGTTTGTGAGTTCTATGCGGAACATCAAGGATAAGGCTGAAGTATGAACATGGTGCTATTAAAGGGCAATTCTACAATAAATACAATAGTGTTTCACTGTTCATCATCTTCAACCTTTTTTTCTTCTGAAAACTCCAAAAATTGCATCTTACTTTCAATTCCTCATATCTTTCTCATTTCTTAGCCAAATTGAGTGTTCTTAGTGTTTATTTGTCACATTTTCAATTCTTTGCAAGAATCTAGAATCAAATCATTTTGAAAATCAATAGATTTTCCAAAATTTTCTATGAACTTTTTGGATCCCTATTCACCCCTAAGTTTCTATTCCAATGGCACTACCAAGAAAGAGAATGGCATATGATTCATCAAAGTTCACCTATCAGGAGAACTTTGATTGGTATAAATCACATCGTACGAATGACTTCATTATAGAGCATCTAATCCATCTAGATCTTGAGGCCTAATTTGACTTTTCTAGTGCATTTAGGAGCATATGATGGGAGCCAGCTGTGTCTTTTTCTGGGTCTTTCTATCCTACTTTAGTTCGTGAGTTCTATGTGAACATTGAGGACAAGGTTGATTCCGATATGATTGAGATTAGATCTTTTGTACAAGGCATTCCTATACTTATCACTCAAGGTTCTATTTCTACTTTATTAGGAATACCTAATATGGGAGACATCTATATTAAGAGTAAGGATACTTTTCATAGTGATTATATTTCTAAGGATCGATCATTTTCCATTGCTGCTACTAAAGAGGCTTTAGCCTTGACAAGAAATAGCAGAGGTTATACAACGATTAGTTTAGGAGTTCGAGAGTGTAGTATAATTTCTATGATTAGTTCTAATGTTGCACCCTGAGCTAGTAGACTGAATAAGATGTGGGTTATAAATATTTATCTTTTTCATAAGATGTCGCTCAAGGTAGGTGCTATTCCCAAGTTACCACTGTCTAGTTTTATTATTCTTGGTATGCATGATGTAGTTAAGTTAAAGAGGCCTACCAAGAATTGTAGCTTCCCTTATTTGTTGACGAGGATATTTAGGGACATGGGAGTTCCTTTGAATTTTGAGGAGGTTGAGGATTATTCTCAACAGACGATGCTTAATCATGCCCTTCTTAAACTTTGAAATTTTGCTTATCGTGGAGGGTAGTGGCGCAAGAAACATGAGCGTGAGGCATAAAAAATTCCACTAGATGCCCCTGAAGCTGAATATCCCAAGGGGGCGATAGAAGAGGCTTCTTCGAGGACAGATAGAGTGTGCATCCACCTCATCGTTATCCACCTATCATACCACCTGCACCTTCTACTGATGACCCTATGGTTGGTTTCTTGACTTTCTTGACCAACATGGGGTTTCAATTTTCTTCAAAGATCTCATATTTTCTTGGTGTGATAGATGCTCTTTTTGATGCGCTCAACCTTTGTTTAGATGGTGTGGACTCACAATTAGCATTACTTGAAGAGCGTTAGAGAGCTCAAGATAGGGATAGTCCTACTTCTTAGTTATTTTGGTTATTTACATAGTTTGTTTTAAGACCTTTAGCTTGTTTGTTTTGTTCTTGTGTGTTTTCATTTATGTTTCGTAGTATAGTTTGTTTTTATGCTTTGTTTCAGATCTACTTCCCACATTTTGATATACTATGGCTCCTTGGTTATATTTAACTTACATATTTATATGAGTGGAACATTCTTTTGTTATTCTTTGTGCTTGCTGCTTTTAGTTGTTTCAGTTCCTACAAATTCACAGACAAATCTTCAAGTCTATATAAAATAGGTGTACTTCTTTCCGTCCTCTCCTACTTTATGTTTTTCAATTCATTTATTAAATATTGAAGGAAATGTTGAGGTTAAGTGTGGGGGAGGGATCATATTGGTCATACACTTAAGTTTTGTTTGTTTAAAGTAATTGGATTTATCTTCTATTTCATCATAGTATATAAATGGTCGTAATTTTTTTTTCTTTTGCTACTCATTATTGTTTATGTTTTCTCTTGAATTTAATTATTTTGATACTTGAAAATTTTATATGCTTAATTCGACATATTAAAAATTAAATGCTTTTACCTCATTTCATCATTTCGATAATATGATACCTAATAATTAGAAGGATATTCTACTTATAAAATGTAACCTACCGAGTAATTTTGTGATTTCTTTTTAGACACTTTATTATTCAAAGAAAAATTGAAAAAGAATAGGAATTAACACCATAAAATAAAAAAAATCCAAATTTAAAAGAAATAACTTAGCAATTTTTCACTCCGCTGACTTCTAACCATATTTAAAATAATAAGGTTGAATTTATTGAGTGGTGCTAGTAGTCAGTTGATAGTAGGTGACTCAATTGATGAATCGTGAGTTGTTACAACAAAATATTCACCTTCAAGTTATAAGATTAAGTGACCTCTCAACCAAGCTTAGATTCTCACGTATTAATTTTAATTATGTCTTTAAATTAGCCAAAGGATGTGAAACTGTCGAAAAGATAATCCATTAAACTTAGTATATTGCCTTTTACATATAAAATTGATTTTTGTGATTTAGGTTGAATATTGAAAAATTATGAACAGAGTTATTTGCATTTGTGACTTAATGTGATGAATTAATTACATAAAATTTCCATATGTCATTATTTTGAGAAAATATTTTCAATAATGAAGTTGTTAATTGTGAATTAATTTTCCTACATTTATATCCTCTTATGAAATTGAAAATAAATTAATTTGCTTGAGGATAAGCAAATGCTTAAGTGTGGGGGAATTTTTAGGTTCTAATTTGATTGCATTTTGATTGATTAATTAATGAATTATGCCCTTAATTATCTGTTTAATTAGTTAATTTATGTATTCATTTGTTTAATTTTCAGGATGTTGATCAAAATTAGAGAAATTATGCAAAAGGATCAAAGCTTGATTCAATTGTCAACCTATAACATGGGTCTACAGTCCTAAGGTTAAGGATGAATAGGGTGCCATTGATAGATGATCAGTCCTAAGGTGAAGAAGTCAAAATTTGACAATCAACGGTAGGCTACAGGGTGCCATTATGCTTCAACTAGGGTACCATTGAAGGAGCAGTGAACCAATATCAGCCCTAAATTTCCAATTAATAAGTATTTGCATCAAAATTAGGAAAAGTAAAGCAATGCAGTTATTGGTTTAAATTTGGAGCTACGAGCTCTCTTAAGTTCAATTTTTAGCTATTTTTTCGACTTCTTCAGTTTAATATGATCAAAGTAGTCTTAGGTTATTTTTCATTTCTTTATTTTGTAATTTGAGTTTTTCAGGTTGTTTGGAGTTCCAGCAGCTGTAATCACGTAGTTTTGAGTTAGAATACCATCTGGGGATGTGATTTGGTTCATTCTAAACTCTTAATTTCGTATTATTGTTGTTATTTTGAATTAATCAAAGTATTGTTGCTTAAATTATATTTATCATATGCTTTGATTAATTGTTGTGCTTAATGTTTAATTTCAGTTAAGTTGTTATGCTTAATGTGTTTATGGATGATTAATTGTGTTAATTTATGATTAATGTATAATTAGTGAATTAATCTTTGTTTATTTGAATGCTTAATGCTTGTCCTGAATTGATCACTTAGGATACTGTCATCAGATAATCTAGGATTCGACAGTCTCTACCTAGGTTATTAAAAAAGTTAATAAACAACATGGTTTAAATTAATGAACTAACCAAAGATTGGTTGATCACAAGGGTGCTAGTCTTAGATTAGGATAATTTAGGACTAGACGTCCCAAGCTTTAAGCCTATTACCTAAGTCTGAGGCCCATAACCAAATCTCAGGGTAGGACTAATAGAGATAAGCCAATGTCTTAACCTTAGCGCGGCCTTGATTTAGAGAAGACTGTAGATTAAACATAACTAATCCATCAATTAAATCATCAACTACTAAGGCTTAACTAAATAATTTAGGAAAAGTAATATGTAGCTCTTTTACAATTGATGGGAATTTTTCTAAGGTTTTTATATTAGATTTTAGTTATTTATTTCTTAAATCATAAAGCTGAGTGTTCTCTAGTAATTGTAATTCAATTAACCTAGTACTTACATCCTATAAACTTCCTCGTGGGATCAATACTTAGAGTCTTAAATATACTCCACTTTATTACTTTATTTGACTAGTACGCTTGCTGATTGTTGGTCCTGAATTAAATTATTAAATTGTCCATGAAAGATAGATTAATTTTAGCTAATTTTATATGTGGCCAATTGCAATCAATACTCAACTTGTGTTATATTCTATTTAATGACAGGTTTATTACCTTAGCATAAATTTTGGATCAAAGCGTGGAGAATTTATAGGAATTTGAGCAAAAGCCAAAGATTATATTAGTTTGAAAAAAAATTTGTTGAAAAAGCAAGCTGCCCAAACGTAACTTGTTGTGCATTTAAAGCTCGTCATTTTCCATATTAATTGAAACAAAAAATGATGCCTTTCTCTTGTTTACAAAAGGCATCAATTGATTCAAAATGGTAAGGAGAAGAGAAACAAACAACTTAGCATATAAGGGGAGCTTTTATCTTGAATTAACGTGCGTAACCCTAGGAGAAGCAGGAGAGAAGAGCAGTTTTTCGTTGTTGACAAGAGTGGCTACTGGTGGCGTCTTGGCTCAGAGCTAGTTGGTGAAGTAAGCTTAGCCGAAGCTTGCTAATGAAGTTAGGCTTGTTAGAGTAACTTCAGTTTCCATGTTTCTAGGAGAAGCACTCACGATCTTCTTTAGCATTAAGCAATTGTTTTCATTAAAAACACTGTGCACCTATTGCTTTTATTTTAAAAACTTGTTTGTAGCTTGCTTTTGTTTTACTTCTTGTCTGGGTCTTTTTATTTTTGTATTTTTCATTTTCTTCATTTTTTTGTCATGGCCGAATACTATTTTAGTTCTAAGTTTATTGCTTTCTTCCTTCTTAAGTTACAACATTTGTTTGCTTATGATATTAATTTTGTTTTTAGATAATCCAAATTTGAATTAAGTTTCATTTCATGTTTTCTTCTTTATGTTTTATGCCCTAATTATTTCTTAGGTTTTAATTCATTTATTTTTAGTTTTTATTCAATTCATATTTACTACAATTTTTGTTTAGAAAGTTAGTTTAAGTTTTGATTAAACAAGTTTTAGTTAATTAAATAATAGCTTAAGTAAAGTGTGTTTGTGTTAATTTAAATGTCAATATGTGTTTTTCCTTTATTATTTTTATTTTTTTAAGTTTTTTTTCTCTTTTAATTAGTTATGTTTATTGTTTATTTAATTTTCGTTTTGTTTAATTTAATTATGTTGAGCTAGTTTAGTTTTGGGTTGGAAGATATTAATGGAATTTTGGCTTAATAATTGCAAGAATTGATTAGGAATTGATTAAACCTTGTGATTTAGGAAAAGACTGAATTGGAATTCTACATAAATTAAAGACTAATTTCTAGAGTTGGCCATCCTAGGTTTAATTTCTAATTCTATTGTTAAGAATGAGCTTATGATACGTAATAGTCCTAGTCATTCCACAGGTAACAATTAGCTAATTGAATTTTTCAGTGAACTTAATCACTTAGCCTAGAATTCCAATTATCAAAGTTACACAATCCGAGCTTGTGAGATTGTGCCTTAGGCTTGTCATTCCCTAGTTGTGAATGCTATCGCGTCATTAAATCTAGAGAGCTTATTTTAGGTTGCCTCGTGGTTAGGGATAGGTTTTCTATCACATAGGACCTATATAAAAATTAGTGGAACTGTGGGTTTGAGAGCCTGTTTGAACCTATAGGCTAACATCTTACACCAATTGCAAGTTATCTTTTTTGAGGATCAATTATAAGTCTAGAATTCCTAATATATCTTCCACCCAGCTTTCATATTTATTATTTGCTTATTGTTTGTTTGCTTTAGTTTCTTTAATTGTCCTTAGTGTTTAGTTTTAATATCGTTTAATTCATGAGCTTTTTATTTTTCCTTTTAGATAGCATTAGAATAGCTTTAACATATCCTAACTCCCTATGGATTCGACCCTGACTCACCTTAGCTACTTTGTTAGGTAGGTTAGGTAAATTTATTATTTAGCAACTTACGACGAGCTCTATCGAATTTTTGGCATCTTTTCCGGGGAATTGATATGTGTCCTTCCTTGTAGACTCAGCAGCAGTTTTGCATGGTTGGAAGTTTCCAAGAAGACCAATAAAGATGGTATGATCCTTACACTCAGGATCCGGAGTGGAATAATCATCCTTACTATTCAGATGGAAACATCCATTATTGATTCAGTTCTCCACCGTTATGCTATTAAAGTCAACTGTATTCCCCTCTCATGGCTCCACCTCCTACATCACCACCACAAGCTGATGGGATGCCATTGGAGGAGATAGTGAAGAGCTCGACTATGAGTACTCTTAAATTCTAATAGGAAGCGAGGAGTGGCTTGAAGGAATTAGAAGACCAAGTACGCCAATTGGGAGAGGTGATTGTAAGCCTAGACGTCCAAACCTGAACAAGCATTCCTAGCCAATTAGAGGAAGACTATGTTTAGGGAGTGGTTTGTGACATTTCACTAGAGAGTGGAGAACAATAAGAGCGAGAGTAGCCTAATGAGGACATGGACATGTGCTTAAACAAGATGGAAGATGACACAGCTCCTAAGGTAAGTAGTACTTCATTTTGTACTACTAACTATATTTCTAATCCTTTTCCTCACAGGTTGCATCAAGAAGAGATAAGTGAAGTAGAAGAAGATAAGAAAAGTGAGCAAGAGGGGCAGAAGGATCACGAGAGAGAGAGATGTTGGAGCAAAGTGGTTTCTCAAAAAAATTTTATGCGAGCAGGGTAGAATTCGAAGATGTTGTGTAGGATATAGAACCTCCACACTTATTGATTACACCATTCAGATGATCATTCTGGGAGAATGGTGATGCCTAAAGAAGAGATTGGACGATAGAATACGACGACGAATCAATGAAGTTCTGCTCCTTAGAGGTCTTGAGGCACCATGTTAATTAGGAGCTTATTTGAGAGAAAGTTGCTCCAGGCTCCCCACAGAGTCTGAGCATGCTACCTGTAGGGCTCAAGCATCCATTTGACAATGGATAATATTACATGCCAAGGGTCAAGCTTATGACCTAAAATAAGCGCTTGATGGGAGGCACCCCATCCATATCCCTTTCTTTTATTTGTTTTTCTCTTTTTATTTTATCTTTTAGTTGTTTACTTTGAGAGTTTTACTTTCTTTGGTTTGTTTTGTTTATAGGCATTCAGAGTTGCTATCTTGACTTTCAAGCTACAATCTTCCATTTCGAGCTACATTTGGTCCTTTCAATCCAGGGGAGTACTTATGTTCCTACCCTCTTATGCTTGTGTTTTCATTGCTTTAAGGACATTAAAGATAGTATCTATTATAAGAGTGGGGGTAGGACAAGATTGAAAATATTTACACACTTGAATTATTGTAGTTTGATGGTTATGATTTGAGTATGATAGCTCCATATTATCTCAAAATTTAGTTGATAGTTAATTGTAGTATTTGAAGGAAATTGATGTTTTTTATTTGGTGAAAAATGATTGTTTCTAGATTGATTTCTAACCTTTAATTTTTTTCTCTTGAGTCCTTACATGTGCTAGTAATCCATTCATATGATATTCGATGTTCAAGTAAATTTTGTATGATTTATAATAGGAATGTGGGATGGGATGTTTTAAATATTTGTTGAAAAACAAATGAAAATAAGAAAAAAAGAAATGAAAAAAAAGAAACAAAAGAAAAGAAAAAAAGAAAAAAAGAAGAAAAGGAAAAGAAAAGCATTGTTGTGTTTGCATTGTTGATCAAACAATTACCTTTGTTTTTGTTGTTGAATAAAAATTGTTGTTGTGCAGTGGGCAATACTCACTCCGCTGGCTTCGAATCAAATTAAGGTTGAAGTTATGAGTGCTATTTTTAACCATTTGATATGGTGATCTAACCTAGTAACCGGGGGTGTTCACGATAAAATATTCAATTTCGCGTCAAAAAGTTAGATGACCTATCAAACAAGCATTGCTCAAATCTCAAATTGTATCGCTTCTTCATTTGTAT
>JAOXYD010221896.1:0-18898 GCA_028565735.1 Pinacopodium congolense
AAGAGCTAATTCAATGAGAAATTGATAAGTATGAAATGCCAAATTATGGCGAATGACAATGTGATTGAGGTATGACCTGGGAGGCATACCAAAGTGAATGGAAGTGAAATGTTTGAATGTATGAGTTACATGAAATTGATCACCATGTAAAATATGTTTATAGTATTCCATAATTTCCATAGTTCAATTGTTTACATGAAAATGCAATGCTCCTATGCTTCTTTTAATATTGTAATATTGAGATGACTTGCTTCTACATGTAGCATGATTGCAGTAAGCAATCTATGCAAACTATCGTTGCTTTTTATTATTTCCCCAATAAGCGAAAGCTTAGCAGGGTGCATTTGCCCCGTGTAGGTACCAGTAAAGGTGATAAGGGTAAGGGACTAGCACTGCAGTAAAGGCCAAATCTCTTAGATTTTTGTATTTTTGGCACTTACTTATAATTGGAATATATTTTAGATTTTCTTTTTAGTACATCCCAATTGTATTCAAATGTTAAAATTTTGTTTTTGTAAATCGATAACGATAGTGGATGTGAAATGAAAGAATGATTTATGATTCAATTAGCTATTATGCATGTGTTATTAGATTCCACTGCGCCGTTGCATGTGAAATGAAGATGCATTTTTAAAAACTTGGTAACCACTTCCGCAATTGGTTATTAAAATTGATAAAGATCGTGTGAGCGTGAGAATTAAGTAAGTAGCGCCTTGGTATTCCTTTCAGGGGGTATTAGGGCGTTACAAGAAATTTCTATGATTGGTTACCGTATCTTGTTTTTGTGATGAATGCACTAAATTTGTCCAACAATTTGTTTCTTATCTATTTAACCCATCAAAGTCTGAAGCCCTAACTAATTTTCATTTGTTAGACTCCTAATTCATTAGCTTCTATTTAGATTGATTGTTTTTTTTTCGTTTGTCCTTTTTAATTATTTAACTCAATAATTTATAGTTTTTTAAGATAATTAAACACTAATTGACTTAGTATTATGATCAAATTCTTAGGGCGACTATACTATGTGATTCACTATTTTATACAACTTGTTGATAAGATGTGATTGCCTTTGGTTAGTTTAGGATTAGGTTGACTAAAAATTAGAGTGTCGTTAGACCATAACACTTATATAAGTTTTAATTATCGAGAAAGGGAGTAAAAAATGAGTAGACTAGTACACTTAAAAGGTTGATAAAATGTAATTTACCAACTGGAGTCTCCCAACACAAGAAAGAAAACTATTGTCCATTTGTTGACTCTAGCTTCCATTTTCTCTGATAAAGGATAGCAATCTCTCTTAAAGAGTCTAGTTGAAAGAAAGGGGAGGCCTAGATATCTAACAGGGAGAGTTATAAGTTGAATGCTTATTAGTTTGATGATTTCATATTCGAGACTAATGGAGTCTTTTGATAAGAAGAATTGGCTTTTGGGTTGATTAACCTCAAGGCTAGAAACATTGAAGAATAACTTTAGGCCTTTAAATATAGGTCTGGTTGATTGGATATTAGCTTGACAAAATAAGAGTAGGTCATCAACAAAAAGGAGATGAGACATTTTGAGTTTTGCACATCTCTAATGGTACTTAAACTTATTGTTACTACTAGGGGTTTAAGTAAGGATTTTATAAAAGCCTTCCATATAGATAATGAAAAGGTAGGGAGACAAAAGATCACCTTGTCTTAGCCTAGATTGACCTTTAAAGAAACTTGAAGGATTTCCATTGATGAGAATAGAATAGGAGGGAGAAGTTATATGGTCTTTATTCCAAGTAATGTAAGGAGGGGGAAGTCTAGTATTTCCAAAACAATAAAAACAAAATCCCACTACTGAATGAAAAAATTAGAGTGATTACTAAATGTGTTAAAAAATATGGCTAGAGGGTACGTGGAATTTTGATATAAATATAAGATGCATCTCAAATTAAAGTTATAAGAGCAAAAACACGATACCTTCCATCCACAACATAATTATGGAGTATGTTTTATAAATAGCAAAGTCATATATAATTGGGTAGCTTTAAAGTTTATGAAGAATTTCAAGCTATATTAGAGTGTTGATGGTTTAAATAAGGCTATTTTACAGGAATATCAATAATAAATATCTTATATGAAAACATATATGGCCAAAAGAAAGAACTTAACTTGATTTTGACAGATGAAAGGAATCAATATGACATGTTGAGATTCAACTTTTTAGTAGTAATAGGGCATTATAAGGGTAGGTCATAGTCTTTTTTTTTTTAAATAGAAAGTTAGCTCATTGTTCATAAGATCATTATGTGAAAATTTTTTATAGCTACTATATTTGTTTAGAACTAGTGAAAAAAGGTTCTACAAATAAATGTAACTCAATAATACACGAAGATGGATAGCATTTAAAGTTTATAAATAGAGGGGCAACTTATAATATGAGTTGGTAGAGATCTTAATGACAACATATACCCACCAAATTAGATCTCAGACCATCAAAGACATTAAAGCTTCTCATCAACAATGTTGTTGATAGTTTCAAAACCATTGTTAAAGTTTGCATACAGTTCTTTAAATGGTGGTTTAATAAACCATTGTTGAGGGACTATTGACCGATGTTATACATACTATAAATGGAAAAAAGAAAAGCAAATAGGACTTTTAACAATTCTTGTCTTTACCCTAATTAGAAAGGGCATGACAGGGGTTTAAACAAGCAAAAAGAGCAGACTTCATTTTCTTAGAACTCCATCTATTTCCCATTGATTTCCATTGATTTCCTTCATGTTCTTAATGTTCTGAGTTGGTTTTTAATGTTGTTTTATGTTTAGTTTGTTCAGTTTAGCTATTTTAGGTCTAATTAAACATTATTTATAGTTTTTTTTAGTTATTACAAAGCTTTAATCACATTTTTATATACCATATTATACTTAGTTTTGATTTTGGACGATTTTTATTGCTTAAACACTTGAATATTGTTGATTAATAGTTGAATATTTGACTCTGCCATCTTGTTATAATTATTACAACATGATTTTAGTAGTTGTACATCTGATTCTTTTTAGTCTTAGTATAAATGGCTAGTTGTTTAAGGGTTATAAGGTATTAAAGGGACGATGGGAAGTTGATTATGAAAGTAAAATTAGGTTTTCATTGATATTGTGTTCTTAGGCTTATATTAAATTGGAACTTTGTTTTAATGCCAAGAATTAAGAGATAATTTTAAGTTTGATCACCCTATTAATTATTTCTAGTTTGAACATTAAGTTCGAGATTTTGATCCGTAATTGTCATTAACGAATTCTATAAGTAGCAATAGACTAATTGAATTTGTAATTGAGACTTAATCAATTTAGCCTAAAGTTTTAATTTTTTAAGTTGCATGATTCACGTATGTAAGGTTATGGCTTAAGTTAGCTATTCCATAATTATTAATGCTCTTGTGCAATTGAATCTAAAGGTCATTTCCTAGGTTATTGTATGGTTAGGGGTAGGTTTTAGGTCTTATTAGACTTACCTATAGTTGGAGGAATGGGGACAATGTTCATATCCAAGTCTATAGGCTAACATCTTAGCTAGAATGCAATTTTAGCTAACATCTTTGCATCCTATCTCTCTTTGGATTGTCTCTAGCTTACCCTGCTACATACTTTATTTTTAATTTTACGTGTCTTATAGTCCTTCAAGACACTTAAGATTGCAGAGATTTACAATGGAGAATATAGGCCTACTTCCTACACCTTTTAATCCTTTTTCACTTTCTACTTCCACAGGTCACATGAGGCGGTAATGTCTTGAGAGAGCTAGACAAATTCACCTTTCTGAAAGTGGAAGTTTCATTGTCATCTGAAGAAGAAGCCGAGAGAGTTTTAAGGAGTCCATAGAAGAAGTGGAAGAGAATATAAAGCCACATCAGCACATTCTAAAGTAGTTTGTTACTGTAACTTTCAACCATAAATTGCTTTGTATAAATTATCTTGATGATGACCTTGAAGTTAAGATTAAACATGGACTAATTCATGCTTTGCCTACTTTTACATGTTTTCAAGACATTAACTCATTAGGTATATATTACATTATAGATTTGAAGAAGTTTCTCATGGAGTTTCACATTGCATGTTCAACAATGAAGCTAGCTAGAATCACTGTAGATTAACTCAAGTTGAAGGCATTCTTTTTTACTTTAGTAGATGTCGTCAAGGAGTAGCTGTACAACTTACTAGTTGGATCAATCACCACTTGGAAGAAAATATAGCAAGCATTCTTGGAGAAGTGCTTTCTTGCCTTGAGAATAATCAACATCCAAAAGGAGATTTATGTCATTAGGTAAGATGCATGAGAGTCATTGTGTGAGTATTAAGAGCATTTCAAAAATCTTTGCAATAGTTGTCTAAACCATCAAATAAGTGAAAAACTTTTGATTCAATATTTTATAAGCATTTGATGCCATCAGACATGAATATGATTGATGCTATAAGTAGTGGAGCTTTGGTAGATAGGAAATTAGAGGATGCACATAACTTGATTGCATTGATGGCCTCCAATTATTATATTGGGGTACTAGAAACATTATTTCATCCTCAATAAAGCAAGACAAAGAAGTTTCCATTTCAACATTAAAGCAACAAGTGGCCATTTGATTTCTTTAGTAAAGCAAGTAGTGATAGGAAAAGAGTTAACCTAGGTATATCACATTTATGCATCATTATACTAATGCATGCCCTTCCTTGTAGGATGAATAATAGGTTAATGCTATTGGAGGATTCTAAGGATCAAAAAGAAAGTATGGTCCTTTCACTCTCACTTACAATCTAGGGTAGAAAAATCATCCCAACTTTAGATATGAGAATCCCTAACATGAAGTAACTCTAATGCAAGACCCTCTACGTTTTAACAGTAATAAGAGTTCAAAGAACCATTGAGATTCAACCAAAGGCCATAATAATTCTAGCAAGGACTTCACTTGTAGAGCCACCATACAAAGCTGGAGGTATATCCCTTGAAGAAATAGTTAAGAACTTAACCACTAACACTCTTCAATTTCAATAAGAAGCGAGGAATGGGCTAAATAACTTAGAGAACCAGGTGAGTCAGCTGGTGGATGCAATAGGAAAACTACAAGCTCAGAGTTCTACAAGACTTCATAACCATCCTAAGAGGAACTTCAAAGATGATGCATATGCCATTACCTTATAGAGTGGCAAAGAAGTAGAAGGAACCATGAAGAAGTAGGCGATGTAAGAAGAGGAAAAGGAAACCATGCTCAAAAAGTGGAGAACAACCCTCATAAAGTAAGTAATTTACATTCAATTATTTCAAAACAAGTGTCTGTTCATTTTCTAAGTAGGTTGGCTAAGAATAAGTAATAGGAGAAAGAAAGGAAAGTGTTAAAGGTGTTTCGCAAAGTGAAGATAAACGTACTTCTACTCAAGACAATCAAGTACGTGTCAAGATATGAGAAATTTTTGAAGGAGCTATACACAAACAAGCGGAAGCTGAAAGGTGATAAAAAGGTTAGTTTGGGGAAGGATGTCTCATCGGTTCTTCAACGAAAGCTATACCCCAATTGCAAGGATATAGTTATTTTTACCATTCCTTATGAGATTAAAAACATGAGATACGAGTGATGCATGCTAAATTTAAGAGCTTCGATTAATGTCATGCCACATTCTATATTTAAAGCTATTAATCTAGGCTTTTTACAAGGTACTCGTGTTATTATATAGTTAGCTGATAGGTCTAACATTTACCCTGAGAGGTTTATTAATGATGTTTTGGTGTAGGTAAACGAGCTTATTTTTCCTATAGATTTCTATGTGTTAGACATGTAGAATGAGGAGTCTTCAAGTTCATCACCAATTCTATTAGGAAGGCCATTCTTAAAGACATCTTGGAAAGATCGATGTTCATAGTGGCATGTTAACTACAGAGTTCAATTGAGAGATCATCATATTTAACATCTTTGATTCTATGCATTACCCCATGGATTGTAAGTCGAATGCTAGGATGGATGTCATTGATTCCTTGGCTGAAAAGTTATATTTTCTTTCTCCTAATGATCCTTTAGAGGTAGCTTTGACAATTCGAATGAGAAAGAAACATTCAATTATTTAAGGGATAAGTTCGAGTTAAGAAAGGAGCTGGAAGAAGCCATTACTACTTTGGAGATCCTTCCTTAGTAATTCGATAGGTATGTAACTCCTTCTTTAGATATATCTTTTTGTACTAACTAGTTATTACCTTATATCGTATAAGTTCTAGATATAAAGTTGAAGCCATTGCCTAATCGTCTCAAGTATGTGTATTTGGGGGCCAACAATGCTAGGTTGATTTGGTATTATTAATTATTCTCAATTAATCAATCAATTCACATGAAATTCCAATATCAATCCAAATCAACTTAACGACAGTATACCGATTATAAATAATAAAGTAGAGTACATTTAAGACTTAGAATGTCGAATCCACAGAGAAAATGTGTGAATACTAAGGCAATTGGATTAAAATTATCTAAGGAACTTAAGATCTTTAATTTAAAAATGGGTTAGATTAACTAAAACAAACCTAAAAAGCTTTCAACTTTGCAAATGTATTCCAAGTGTTCTCAAGATTACCAAATGATTAAATGGCTAAGGTCTAGGCCTAAATGACTTAAGTAAGTTATGAAATGGATTGGAATTTCTAATATAGGGCCTTCACTAAATCAAGAGACAGTTATGGTTAAGTCATTGCCTTTTTCTCGAACATTATTAGTTCATGGTTTGTTCCACTCATAAGTCTAAGAAGTAGGCTTAAAGTTTATGAAGTTCAAATCCTAAAAACCATATTCAAGATTAGCGCCTTTATGATAACCAAGGTAGATTTCTCATATCCTTGAATTAAACCACATTGTTTACTAATTTTTTCAATGATTAAAGTAGAGATTGTTGGATCTTTAACCATCTTAAATCATATTTCAAGTGGCCAACTCAAAATAAGCATTATGATTTCAAATAAATAAAGATTATCATCCAATTATAGGTTATAAACTCACTCAAGACATTCAAGAAGCTGTCCTTAGTTAGAATTTAGTCTAAAAAAACATAAATAAATAAGAAAATTTTGGTTAAATAAAGACAACCCATGTTGTTTCATATATATGAACAAAGGAGTACAAAACAAGTAATCGAATGTTTAAGAAGTACCAAATGATGATAAAAACTTATAGACGACCTCCCAACATGTGAATCAATTCCCTTGAATCTTAAAAACAATCTAAAATTACAATATACAAAGGCTAGAAAAGAAAAAGAAAAGAAAAACCTAAGAACTAAGGAAAGAAGAAGAGAATATGATGTTTAATCTGAATTCTCTCTTCAAACCCTTCCTAACTTCTTAAAAAAATGATCTTTGAGTCTTCTTTTATATGTCTAGAGCAAGTTGGAGCAAGTTATAACAAGTGGAGAGCAAGTTGCAAATGATAATTGTGTGACAAATACTAAAACGACGCCTAAAGAGGAGCATAATGGAGGGTTATGAGGCCACCATTTAAGTCTCTATATTTGAGAGTAAAAAAGTAGTTTGGGAAGCTCAACGACGAGCTACATCAGGTCATTTTTTTAGTTCTGAAATATGACATTTTTAATGAATTTTAGATCTTTTATCCACTTTTTAGCTTCCATCTGTATTTTACATCATTTATAAACATAATTAAGCATTTTCACAGCAATTTAGGAGCAATGTAGATTAATTTGACGTGAATTGGCTATGAAAATGCTATAAATTCCTAAGTTATCAAACAACACTCTATCGGTGATCCTAGTAAGCAATCTCTCTTTAGCACAAGAAGAGAGGATTATTAGAGTGTTGAGGGAGTATAAGACAATGTTGGGGTGGAGAATGACTAATATCAAAGGTATTAGTCCCTCTATGTGCATGCATAGGATCTTTTTAAAGGAGAGTGCCACACTAGTTAAACAAGTACAAAGGCAACTTAACCCACCGATGATGGAGGCGGTGAAGATGGAGGTAATGAAGCTTCTAGATGTACGTGTCATCTACCCTATCTCGAATAACAAGTGGGATAGCCCTCTCTAGGTTGTCCCCAAAAACTCTGACATCACGATGGTGAAAAATGAGAGTAAGGAGTTGGTGCCTACTCATTTTCAGAATGGAAGGAGAGTTTTTGTAGACTATTAAAAACTCATTTCTATGAGTAGAAAAGATTATTTTCCATTACCATTTATTGGTTAAATGTTAGAACATCTTCTTGATCATATTTATTATTTTTTTCTTATTGGCTATTCAGGTTATATCTAGGTAGCTATAACTCTAGAGGACTAGGAGAAACAACAATCACCTGCCCATATGTGATCTTTGCTTATCGTCGAATGTCCTTTGGTTTATGCATTACCCCTACCACATTTAAAAAATGTATGGTGAGTATATTCTCTAATTACTTAGATAAAATGATAGAAGTTTTCATGGATGATTTTAGTATACATGGATTCTCCCTTGATAAATGTCTAGATCACCTACTCTTGTACTTAAGAGACGCTCAAAAACTAACCTTGTACTTAATTATGGAAAATTCCATTTTATGGTTCAGTAAGGTATAGTTCTAGCTCTTGTTATAAAAGTATTAAAGTTGATAAAGTTAAGATAGATCTTATGCACTCTTTACCTTATCTTGCTTATGTTGCAAGAAGTACGTTCTTTTCTTGGCCATACAAGATTCTATCACAGTTTTATCTCAGGCTTTTCAAATTTTTCATAGCCATTATGTCAATTGCTCTAGAAAGTTGTTAATTTCATGTTTGATCAGGAGTGTAAGAGGACATTTGACCTGTTAAAAGAGAAGCTAGTCACTGCACCCATCCTACAATCTCCGAATTGGAACCTTCCCTTAGATTTGATGTGTGATGCCTGCAATCATGTAGTGGGAGTGATTTTGGGCCAACAAGTATGGATGACTCCACACGTCATCCATTATGCCTTAAACACCCTTAATAAAGCTTAATAAAACTACACCACAATAAGAAAAAAGTGTTTCTTATTGTAGTTTTTTCTTTAGATAAGTTTAAGTCTTATTTGATAGGTACTAAAATCATTGTTTATTTTGATCATGTAGCTTTGAAGTACCTACTCTCAAAGAATAAGGTGAACCACCCTCAAACAAGTGGGAAAACTTATGTTTCCAGTAGAGAGATAGAGTTTATTTTGGAGAAAATGATGAATCATAGCAGAAAAGATTGGAGTTTACACCTTAATGATGCCTTGTGGGCTTATTAGACATCATATTAGACTCTAATTGAGATGTCTCCATATAGATTGGTGTTTGGGAAGCCCTACCACCTACCTGTGGAGTTGGAACATATAACTTATTGGGCAGTGAAGCAATGCAACATGGAGATGAAGACCATTGCTAAAGATAGGAAGCTACAATTGTAAGAATTGGAGGAGCTACCCATGATGCATTTGAGAATGCCTGCATTTATAAGGAGAAGGCTAAGGCATTTTATGATAGCTAACTTTCAAAAAAACATTAAATGTGGGTCAAAAATTTCTCCTTTACCACCCTAAGCTTAATCTCTTTATGGGTAAGCTACGTTTCATATGGTTAGAGGCTTTCATTGTTACTAAGGTATAATTCTATGATATTGTTGAGATTGAGAGCGACATGACCGAACAAGAGTTCAAAGTCAATGGCCATCATCTCAAGCCCTATTTTAAGGGGTATAATGCTCGATACCTAGATGTGATAGAGGTTAAAGTTTCAAAATGTGCAGATTGATAAGATAGGGGTCAAGCTAAGGGCCTTAAACAAGCGCTCGTTGGGAGGTACCCCAATTATATTATTTGGTCTTTGTGTTTTCCCTCTTTTCTAGATAGGTTTTGGTTTATTAATTTGAGTGCTTTACTTTCTTTTTACTTGTTTTATTGTAGGTGGAAAATGAACTGTAATATTTTTCATGAAGGAGTGATACGACCCCTACATTCTAGGGGAGTAATCTTGCTCCCATATCTTTGTGTTTTTTGCTTTTGGAACATTGAGGACAATGTCCCATTCAAGTGTGGAGGTGATGATTAAGCTTGATTTTCTTAAACTTGAGTTAATATGAGTTTAAGGATGATGATTTATCTTAAAATGATCTTGAAATTTAGTTGATTGTTGATTGTGATACCCGAAAGCAATTAATGTTTTTATTTCAGTGAACTTTAATCAACTCTTGAAATGATCACTATCTTCAAAATGTTTTGTTTTCCTTTTGTTTTGAGTGATTACATGTGTTTTTAGTAGCCCATATGTATGATATTAAGTGTTTAATGATATTTTGTATGGTTTATCATATGAATTTGGAAATAAGATGCTTAAAATAATGTGTTAAAAATGTATAAAAAGTGCTTATGTTGTTAAATAAAGTGAGAAAATTTCACTTGACTGGTTTCAGACCAACGTAAAGGTTAAAATTTATAAGTGGTGCTAGTAGGCATTTGAGAGGGCGATCTAACTTAGGGCCCGTTTGGAAACGTTTTGGTTTTCAAATTTTCTAAACACAAAAAGCAATAAAGAACATAACAGAAATTGAAAAAAAAAACACTCTAATACAGCACAGAAATCAAGACAGACAACATAAAAATCTATAAAAATATATAAAACCCAATACAAAATATAACATCCACAACCAAAAGCTCAATCAAATGGCCCCTTAGTAACCGAGGGTGTTCATGACAAAATTTTCACCTTCACCTCAAAAATCTAGATGGCATCTCAAACAAGCTAAAAAGGAGTATTATAATTGAGTAACTAGGGTCACTTATGACAAAGTTCAAATTATGATGTGTTTTTGGTTATATTGAACATCCTTGACTAGGTTTATATGATGAGCTATGCGAAATGACTTGAATGCTTAACATTATACATGTTGGGTTACTTTCTTACTACCTTATTACCTTGCTTATGTTAAAGTTGTTTTTGGATCATGATGGAGCTGAGATTTATGAATGGAATTAAAGGAATTGATTGAATTCTGTTGTATCCAATTAGTTTTTAACTTTTGACTAAGATTGTTTTAAGTAAAAGGTTTAAGTAATTGATTGAAGAAAAGCAATAGTTCAAGTGTAGGGGAATTTGATAAGGATGGATTATGTTAAATTTTGAAAAGATATTTCATAGGGATTCATCCTCATTTTTTATATATAAGTTCCTCTTTTGAGTCCATTTTGAGTTTTGAATACATCTTTAATCAGTGGACATAAATTTCAATCGAAAAGACTAAGTTTGGGGCAGAATTAAAGCAAAATTAGAGGACTTGCATCTTAGACCATCAATGGTAGTTGAAGCTTATGACCAATGATTTCATTAATAGTTCTAGAGCTGCTGTTGAATTTTTCATATAGATCCTTCAACAGTGGTTCGACCAACCACTATTGAGGGATTATTGATAGCTATTATATGCACTGTAAACGAAAAAAAGGAAGGACAAAGAGGACTTTCACCAATCCTCGTCTTTACCCTAATTAGAAAGGGTATAAATGGGGTTCAGATAGGTAAAAAGGGTATACTTCATCCTCTTAGAGCCCCCATCTATTTCCCATTGATTTCGATTGATTTCCTTCAGGTTCTTAGTGTTTCGAGTTGGGTTTTCATGTTGTTTTATGTTAGCATGTTCAGTTTACTTGTTTTAGGTTTACATTATTTATATTTGTTTTAGTGATTCCATACTTGTAATCACATTTTTATATACCACATTATACTTAGTTTTGATTTTGGATTATTATTATTGCTTAAGCAATTGAATATTGTTGATTAATAGTTAAATATTTGATTTTTCCATCTTGTTTTAATTGATATAGCATAATTTCAATAGTTATACATCCGATTTTGTTTAGTTTAGCATGAGTGGCCAGTTGTTTATAAGTTAGAAGGTATTAAAGGGATGATGGGAAGTTGATTACAAGAATAAAATTGAGATTTCATTGATATTGTATTCCTAAGCTTAGATTGAATTAGAGCATTGTTTTAATGTCAAGAATTATGAGTTTTTATAGGGCATGTCTCCAACTTATCCCCTTTATCAGCTAGCACATGTGGGAGTCCAAAGTGTTTGCATAACACAAGGAAAAACACAGAAAACACATAACGAGAGTAGAGATTTCAGATCTAACATTAGATAAAGAAGCTTTTGCTTCTCTCTTATATTTTCTTAGATGTTTTAGGCTTCAAACACTTGTAATTTGAGTTATATTATGTATTTTACATTGTTGTTTATTGGAGATTGAAGCTAAAACATGTATCTGAGTTTTGAAATCATCATAGGGGGTTTCCTAACTCAGATTATTACTTATTTTCTCATGTTTTTCATATTAATAAAAGTTCAAGTTCTTATGTGTGTATTCTTGAATGTTCTTTGATTTTCTTTCAAGATCTTGTGGATTTCGAAGTTGTGTTAATGTCCAGATCAAGTTAAGAAGTTCAAGACTTGTCTAGAAGCTTTCAAAACATGTTTTGTAACTTTTAAATTACTTATTTTAGCTTATATTTGAAGATCTATCAAAGTATGTGGCTAAAGATGCATGTTTTCTATGCTTTGATGATTATGTATTCTTAAATCCACTTTCTAGCTTTAGATTTGTGTTTTAATGTTTTAAGAGAGTTTAAATGCATGTAATAATGTCTTATTTTGTTTATTGACGATCTTAAAGTTCTAATTTTAGCCTGATCAACTAAGATGAGAGTGAAAGATAATCTAGGATCCGAGAAATCTACCTAGGTTATTGGAAAAATCATTAAACAACATAAATCAATCAATGAATAACCAAACTTTGATTATTTGTAAGAGTTAAAGATCTGAGACTGCACATCTAGAAATCAAACTTATTGAAATTAAAGTCCATTGTCTAGATTTAAAGTATAACCAAACTTTAAACTAAGTTTAATGGAGAAAAGGCATAATTCTTAACCATAGTTTTGTCTTGAATTCGTGAAGGAACTTTAATCCAGCCTTTGAAATTGTTTTAAGCTCATTTAATTCATTGATCACTTAATCCTGAGCTAGATTCTACAAGTTTATAATTCTCAGTAATTTTATAAATCATTTTGTAATTCAAAATTGCAAAGGTTTGAAGCGAAATTAGGATAATTTTAGTAATTTTATCTTTTCATCTTTTTAATCAATTAATTTAGAATTTCCTAGATAATTGTAATCTAATTAATATGATATTTAACTAAATAACACTGTTTTTCCCCATGGGCTCAACACTTGGAGTCTTAAAATTACTCTACTTTGTTACTTGTTTGATAGGTGCACTTGCTTTTCGTCACGTTGGTTTTCGCTTAATATCATTTTGGTTTTCAAAGTAAAATCGGTTTAAAGAACACCCATTTTTAATTAATTCAACCAACTAATAATATTTTTAAATGGACACTATGATTTATGCTAGGATTGAGTTGGGATTTTGAGTAAATGATAAGAATTAGGAATTTATTCATAAGATGGTCATCTTAGTTATAATTTCTAGTTCAATTGCTAGGAATGAGCTCGTGACATGTAATAGTCCTAGTGATTTTCACAAGTAGCAATAGATTAATCCATTTTGTAGGTAAATTTAACTAATTAATCTAGAATTCTAATTCTCTAAGTTACATAATTCGAGCTTACAAGATTCGGGCTTAGGCTAGTCATTCCCTAATGTGTTAATGCTACTCCGCCATTAAATTTAAGGAGCTTATTCTAGGTTGTTGCCTAGTTAGGGATATTTTCATAGCTTATTGGGTTTATCTAAGATTGAAAGAACTTAGGACACAAGAACTTGTTTGTGTCTATAAGCTAGAATCTTAGACTAATCATAATTTATATATTTCGAGAATCAATTATAGGTCCTGAATTTTAGAAATATCTCCTACTCAGTTTTCCTTTATTGTTACGTGTTTGTTTTTATTCTGTGTTCATTCTTATTTGTGTTGTTTTCATTAGTTTTCATTTATTTTGTGCAACATTAGGAATAGCGTAAGAACACTACCAAATTTTTGTGGGATCGACCTTGACTTACCTTACTACATAGTTAAGTTAGTTAGGTAAAATTTATTATTTGGCGAGCTTGCGACAGCTCTACCAGTGATATCCTTAAAGCTCCTTGTTCTAGTCGTCTAACTAGGTTCTTTAAATGTAGAATCTCTAAGAACCTTAACTTTGATTTTTTTAACTGGATTTGGTTTGATTTGGTTTGGTTTGGTGATTAATTATGTAATGAGGGAACTAAATTCTTAGGTTTCATCCTGTAAGTTAAGGTAGTAATAAGAATATCAAGCTCTAATAAAAGAGTGTTTAAAGCTTAATGAGTAATAAAAGTATCAAGAATAATTATATTTATGGATTTAATTTTACTTTGTAAAGGAACCATCTTGAAGATGCATCCCTCAATCCTAGTGTAACTTCTATAATATAATTATCTCGAAGTAGCTTTAGTCTCAACATTGAAAGAAACTATGTATGTTTGAGAAAAATTATTAAGAAGATCCTTTGCAATGATTTTCCTAGGTAGTCCACTAAGCAGATGGTTAGGTATGAATCTCCTTATAGTTAAATTATAGTTTTTTTAACCTTTCCCTAGCTATATCGGTAGCTTTTTTCAATTTTATACTTATAATTATGGGAATGGAAGGCTTTTCCTTTACAATGACCATGTCTATGTTGATCATTTACAATATATATATATATAATAATATAAATTTTTTTCACTTCTTGAAATTGAAACCAATCAAGCTTTCAATTTTGACACTATTATTATTTACTCAAAAGATGACTATAAAATAGATAATATAAGTAAGCAGCATAAGTGTAAGCTAACATTCATACTAAAAGCCATAAACAGTATCTATAGTGAGAGCATTTTATCTAATATATAATGAAACACCTATATATAGAATACACAACATATAAAGTAAGGTCTTCATATAAAAGTGTTCAAATTACACACTATTAATTCTTATGATCCTACCATTTATAAGTATATATCACTCAAACAATGGGTTATTCTCTACTAAATACTTTATGCTTATTTCAAATTTTCATATAAAGTTAACATTAATGGGTATAATAACCAAATATTAAATCAAATACATCCCTAAACATATAAGTAAAAGGGTTAAAATACTAACTAGAAAGACTATTATTGTGATTAAATTTGTATTGGTATTCAAGAAATTCCAGAAGTACAAAGGATACACGTATAAGTTATCCTTACATGTTCCTATATGGTCATCATGACAAACTTACCACTATATGATATAAAATCTTTATGTAGCTACCCATTGTCATATAACAATCTTGAAATATGATAATAATATGTTTGATTTGAGAAATATCAATATAACTATCTTAAAAATGATATATCTTGCAATATGTAATAATAGATAAAAACATATGTGATAATAAAAATCATATTTATCTCTTTTATTTCAAGTAAATTATGTTAAATTTTACTCAATTATGGCTTAGAAACCTTGATTTAAACTTTTCTTGAGATAAACCTCAATTTATTACTAATGTAATAATGTTATAAATTTAGAAATAAACTCCATATAACTATAGGACTAAAATGATCTATCATAATTTTAGGTACCATTCAATAATTTCTAGAACTTTTGGATTTTTTATCCTATAATATGCTAACATCAACATGCACATGATAGATGCAACACATTTTTTTGCATAAATAACGATGTATGCCTTACCCATATTTATGGAATGCATAAAAATCACGTGCCTAACACACAAAGATACACTCTAAACCTCGCATGGGCTAAATGCACACACACACACACATGTCCTTATTGTTAGTATGAATACCATACTCTTCTTGCCCCTACACCCATATTTTGCCTTATTTTGGATACTATGTACATAATGAGAGATTTCATTATGATAAGCTCAAAAGTTAAAGTGTTATGCAAGAGATTGGGATGAGATAAATTCAATTAAACCTCTAAGGTCCCAAGTTAGTATGAGTACCAAAAACACATTAAATTTTGTTTTGTCTGACAATAAGGATTGAAGATATCTCTACGACCAAAAAAATAATGACCAAGACATATTACTGAATAAAATGAGATAAAATGATAGCTAATGATATACAAAAGAGAGGTACACGTTTAATTTGGTAATGCTATGTTGAATGTGATTGGTATATGGAATAAATTAATTGGTACTTAATGTTTTAAATCATCAAATTGAGTGATGCTTGATGATTTTAACAAATTTAATGTTTGTTAGCATTGAACGATGGAATTCAATTTGATTTAAGGACAAATTTGAGTGATTATTATATGTTAAGTCTTTAATTTTATTGTTTGGGAAGAATATAGTCAAAAAAATGCGTTTTCAGTAGATATTGGTCGACCAATGAGTAAACTGCTCAACTAGTGAGTGATTAACCAATTCCTAAACTGGTTGACTAATGGATTGTTGACCATGAGCCAAGACTAGTTGACCAGTCGATCATATGTTCTCTAATTTCCCTCTACTCTCTTTATTTGCACCTCTTATCATATCTCCTCCAAAATCCCTATCTCTCGACAAAACATCACAAATATGAGTTAGAGCCCTCATTTCTAATTTTCACGTCCCTACATCAACTAGATTCTTCCTGCTTATATCTCCGTTAATTAGAAATTCCCCAAGCTTTTCAACTGTGAATTCCTTTCTTCTCTAGCAAAATTGTTGCTTTCAAGCGAGACACTGGCAATGGCAATTGCTTCTTCAATACCCACTTCACATCTAGTTACTTTAGCCTTAACTAATTTGAAGAATTTCAATTGATATTTACTTTGGGCAAATCCTTAACCTTTTCAGATTTACAAATTTTGAATTTTTGCTCATCTTTCATATAATTAGTTATCAATTAAAGTTCAATTTATCATTTCTAAACATTTTATAATTTCAATATCATATAAATGCATTTAGATTGCATCATTTTTTTATTTTCATCAACTTGTGGTTTTACAATTGATTTTTTCAATTTTTGAAATATTTATTTAATTTTTTTCAAAACTAAATTTGTTTTCATAAAATTGGAAGTAAAAGTAAGCTATTTGAATCTTAAATTGAATCAATTTATGTCCATTTTTTATTTCTTCCAATTTAGGCCTTTAGGATTTGGGGCTTTTTCAAAATTTTGATAAATGAGAACTATTTTATAAAATAGACTTTATAGAAATCTAATTGGTAGCTAACTTGATCCTTTCCAACTTTCAATTTAATAGATTACATAGTTATGTTCACGCATTCATGCTTACAACTTAGGCACACTAGCTTTTGAATTTTTTTTTTTTTGCATATAATGACTTAGAGCTAATTGAAGTTTAACATAGTTAAATTTATATTAAGAAAAATATTTTTATGCAGGCTGTGTCACTGATGATTGACTATTGATACCCACGCACAAATCTCACTTTTAAAGCCTTCTTAGGTTCTTTATCACAAAATCTCAAATTCCAATCTTAGAGTTTCCTTAGACGTCTTTAAAATTTCTATTCTAAAAATCTTCCATCATTATTAGGATTAGAAGTGGTGGTTCTTCTAGTATTAGTAAAGCATGAACCCTATGAGGATGGGTACTTTGATATCAACTCTCCTTGATTCCTTGATTCCTTGATTTTGCTATTAAAGAACTGTTAATGGGCATTTTACTTTATTTTTTTATGCATATGTCATTATGTTTTTACCCATTTGATGGTTGAATTCACCAATATAGAGTTATTATTGTTAATTTCAGGTGTATGTTAGTATTAGAGCAAGTTGTAGAGATTTGGATTGTTTTGGAGCATAAAGAGAACTTAAGACATTTAGTGATTAAAGTTCCATATACGACGGTCAATTAAGAAGAGATTGGTTGACCGAATAGTAAGGATTGATTGACCGAATGAAGAAATAAGGATTGATTGACTGAATGAAGAAATAAGGATCAATTAATCGAATGAAGAAGTTCGATTGACCGATTGGTGAAGGTAGGTCAATTGAATGAAGAATCAAGGAAGGACAATTGACCGAATGATGAAGATTGGTCGACCGAGTATAAGGACTCCAGCTTTATTATCTCGTTTTATGACTTGGACAACGGCATTTTATTAAAAGTCACAAAAGAAATGATGCCACTTCAATCACTTCAACCCTAAGTCGCTCTACACAGGTATAAAAGTCAGCTTAAAATACACGAAAAGGGTCGAGTTGGGAGAGAGCGTAGCTAGAGGCGAGACCTTCGTCCAAACTTGTCTTCCGGGCCAAGCTTCAAGTTCCAAGGGTGACAATCTTGGATTCAAGCATCAAGAACTCCTTCAAGGTTTCATTTTCTAGATTTCTACATACAAAAGGGAGACAACCACTCTTGTATTTATTTTTTATTTGTGTTTTTTCTCAATATGTTGTATATTTTGAGGAACATAGATATTGTTGAACTTATTTCTATTATGAGTGGCAAAGTATTTTTAGGATATGTTATTGGAACTATTTGTGAACCTTTGGTTGTTGATTTAATGTCTTAAATGTTTTGTGATGTCTATTGAACTTAAACCCTACAACAAATCAAGAGAGTGAGTTGGTTAATCCGTGTTAAATGTACAACGAGAGTTCTCATTTAATAGACCTATAGATAACAAGGTATTAATGTGTTAGGAAGAGATTTCAACATATTGATATACAGCCTATAAGATAGCTCCATATCTAGTTGAATGTTTAGGAAAGGATTTGCATGTCGAGAGATCCCAAAATTTAATCCTATATTATTTAACTGGTGACATTTAATCATGCCTTAAGAGAGTTTAGATAAAATATTAGGAAATCTTGGGTCAAACATAAATTGAATCAACAACTCAGAGGGGAACAAATAGGGATAAAGACAAATCCTAGTTTTTAATCTTGTTTTCTCCTCGTTTTAGTTTGTGGTTTTGACTT
>JAOXYD010221945.1:0-18896 GCA_028565735.1 Pinacopodium congolense
GGATCTAAGAAATCTAGTTAGGTTGTTAGAAAAATCAATAAACAATACAAATCAATCAATGAATGATCAAACTTTGAATATTTGTGAGACTTAGAGATCTGAGACTGTAAATCTAGAAATCAAAGACTACAAATTCAGAAATCAACTTCTTGAGATTTCTTAGAGTTTGAAAGGAAAGATAAAATTTCTAAAATAAATTCTAAGACAAATGAATTTTAGATTCAATTTTGAAAAGAGGACTACATAAGGTTTAGTGCTTTGGTACCTAGGTCTTTAAAGGATTTTGATTTTGGTTGACTATTTAGCTAGGTCATTTGAACCAGAATCTAGACTTGAATTAGATTTTTCCTCAATAAAATTGGCCTTTTTTATTTACTACCAATAATTTTTTTAGTTTATTTTGATTATTTTTATCTCTCTTTTCACACACCCTTATCATTGGACCACATAATCACATATCAAGATAGAAATTAAAGCAAATAAGCAAGAATAAGAAACAAAATTTCATTTTAGCTTGATTTTAAGATTTAGACCCATACATTTGGAGTATTCACATTGAAGATCCAAGCCCAATTCAAATTTGAAAGTCATCATTTGTGATTTTCCTTATTCAAATCAGAATCCAAGTAGTTTTTTCCTAATTTATGAATTTTTTTTTGGATAAGAGGTGCTATTAATTAAGCTTAAAAACAAGATTAAAGAGACAATTATAAATAGCTAAATACTTTACGTCATGATATAGATGTAAAAACTAACATAATGAGTTTAAAATGTAATAACTGATTTAAGCTGTTTTAGGCTTCATTGATCTTTTTATTTGCTTAAAATTTGTTTAAATCCCACATTTTGAAATTTTAAACCCAAATTTTGTTGCAAAGACAAAAATAAAAAGTGATAATAACAAATTTGAGTAAAGAACAATAAAAAATGAATAAAAAAAACTGAAAATTGAAAAAAGAGGGGAACTTATGTTTAATAGTTTTGCAATTCTTGATTCACTAATTGTAATGCTCCTACCTGCCTCAAAACTTAATTCCCAGTTCACAACAATTTCTGAATCATACAACCTTAATTCCTCAATTCAATTCTCAATTCCAACACAAACCCTAAATTCACAATTCAATATAAACGTTCATTATAATAAATCCAATAAATAAAAAGAAATTAACTTAAAATGAGAGGAAAAATAATCATTTATAAAATTCATGGTTCTTGAAGTCGATAAATCCTATAGTAAACCAAATATCTCCATAATCTCCACTATAATATAAATGAATCAAAATATCAAAGAAAAACGAAAATTAAAGCTAATTTTTATGGCATACTGTGACAAGCTGTCCCACTGAAACTTTCGACTAATACATAACTTGAAATCCCAACACCACAAAACCTACTGAATATCTTTTGAAAATTTCAACGGGTAAGGAACGAGCTGCTATCTCAATAAGGACTATCTAGAATGTACTACCATACATCACATAATTCATATAAACAACGAAGAGAATATCCATACATATAACATCACAATTGCATATTACATTGCCTCATAAATAATATCATATTTTATATCACTTAAAATTCATTTGTAAAATATTCTAGAACAGTTTTTTAATTTTTATGTTTTTAATTAGACTTTTTCTTAATTTAAGGGCTCTTTTTAAGTTAGTAGAGTTATACCCAATAGTCTGCCAGCAAATAGATCATACATTCTACCTCTTGCCTTAGAGATACCCTAGGTATTCCCACCCTAGAATGCCAGATCTCATGATAATGAATCATACATGACACTTCTCACTCTCAAAAGAATTCTGAGTATTCCCACCTCAGAATATTAGTATAAATCATAAGGACATCCCCACCCCAGGGTACCCTAACATGTATCTAATGATCGGTATAAACCTCATATCATGGATTTCAAGACCATCGAATAAAAATTTTCCTAGGTAAGCCATAAACTAATATCTCCTTATGGTTCCATATTTTTTTTCACAAATTCTTTATTAATCTGTCAAGGCCCAATTATACCTATGGAATAATTCTCAATAACTTCTAAAATTTTTCATATTCTATCATCCAGTAATTCATTATAAAATTCTTCACACGATCATGTACATATTTTCATTATAATCATAATTTGCATATATTCATATCTTTGATTCATGGCGTATAAAAAATCATAATTATTTACAAATCGCATAAAATTCACATAACGCAATACTTTTAAATCTAATAATTGGCATAATTACAACATCTACAATTTTAACAAAATGCATATAAAAAGACATATTCTATTTTCAAAAATTCACACAAATTATAATATTTATTTATAAGCAAAATTATCATATAATCAAATTCATTTAAATCCATCTTTCGCACAAATTAGCAGTTTTCACTATTTACACAAATCTCGCAAAACAAGGCGTTCTAAATTCCTAAAATTTGTACAAAAATCATAGCATCACATTTTCACATAAAACACTCAATAAGGTACATTCTAAATTAATCCTTATCTGATTTTTCAAAACTCAAATGTTCTACTTCGTCCCAATCTTATATCCTTCTAATTCGTTTCCAACACCTATTTCAGGAAAATTTGAATAAAATAAAATAAAATAATAGTAATGCTCTAAAATCTTTCTAATTCACTAATCTATCCTAAATTTTCCTAAAATTATAGACTTGGTCCTAAACTTTTCCAAATCACAAATCCTACCCAATTTTCTCTAAAATTACAAATTTGCCATTAATAATTTAATTTTTTTAATTTTATTTTTCCTCTCTTCCTCTCTCCTACCTTCTCACTCTCATGCGTCTCTCTCTCATCTTCCTACTCCTTCCATTCAGCTGTTGCATCTTCTTCTTCTTCTTTCTTTTTTTTTCTTCTTTCCTTTCTTTTTCTTCTCCTTTGTCCTTCACCGCCGGCATCACTCTTTTCCTTCTTCCTCTACTGGGGTCACACACACTTATCTCACCTTCCAACTTCCCTCTCTTCCATGCCATACACATTTAAACCCACTCTTTATTTATAAGCAAAACAAATCTATAAACCCTTACCTCATGAAATTGCCACAGGGAATTAGGGATGTTAGTGATTGTAATAAGAAAATAAGAGCAAATGGGGGAGGGGAAAGTTGACAGTTTTAGAGACGAAAAGGGAAGAAGATGAAACACATAACAAAAATTAAATCCTAATTCCTTAGTTCAAGTCGGGTCAACACTTTTTGGATTAGGTTTTGGGCTTCAAAATATGGGCTTTACACTAATCTTTTTTTACTTCAATGATATTCATATTTTGTTTCTTCAGTGTTTTTAAGTGTCACCTACTTTTATTGACTTTTTCTATTTCACTATGTTAGATCTTTGATAAAAAAAACAAGGTGCTTGGTTGACCAACTAGTTGCTTCAAAAGCCTTGCAAAAGATGGATAATTAACAAGGCCTCTTAATACAAGGAGTTCAAAACTCTACATGGTTGCTATGCAGATAGACCAATCCTTTTCTAGAATTAAAGACTTGAACTTCTTTAGTATAAGAATACATTTGACTAGTATGATTAAAAACCTCCATTTAGAGAAAATATTCCATAGCCAATGAAAGAGAGTTAACCCAATGCCGATAACCCTTCAATTCATGAATCAACTTGTCTTGTGAAGTTTCTCACATCTTGGTCATGTAACCCTGAGAGCATTTATAAATTATTCCATCTATACCCCATTTCATAAAAAGTTAACATAAGTGTGCAGCCACTAAGAAAAGTAACTCATTTCCTTAATGTAATTTTCCCATTGCAAGCACCACCATCTTTGCTACCATTTACAAAGTTCTATCATGGGCCATTTAAGTATAATGGCTCCTTAGAAATCCTTGTAATCCATTTTTTATGACCCACAAATGGACTGTCTAAAGGCCTTCTAGTTTGGTTATGTAGGCTTTAAATTGTAACTTTAGACAAGAAATGTAAAAGGTTTTATTTGAAAGATATCATAATTAAATTAATAAAAATAAAAGTCTAATAAGAATTAAAATTTGTAAATTAATTATTTTAATATGGATAGTTATTATTTAAAACATGTAATTCAATTGAATTACTTATAATCATGTTTGGAATAAATTTAGAATTAAAAATTCATTTATATCTATTTTTCAGTATACCCTCAACATAATAACTTTATAAAATTAAATAATAAGAACAATACATCCCTAGTTTTTAAATATTTATATCATCATAATTTTTAACAAAATTAGAAAAAATAATTCTAAAAAAAGAAAATTGGCTTGAAAAATATTTTGAAACCTTCTTGCAACAACCAAAATATAAAAAAAATTACGAAAATTCACATAATTATATATTTCTACTTATAAGACCTACTTGTAAGAAGATGTGGTCAATATAAAACTATTAATATCATCCACATTGATACAAATTATCAATCTTTACAAAACCTAATTTGAAAAGAAATATGTTCACATTAGATATCAAGTTAATAGCATCTACAATAATAGAAAATTATATGAAATGATGACGACAATAACCGCGTGAAATAAACTTATATAGTATATTAAATATAATATTATATATAATGTCTAAAAATAATTTGTTAAAATTTGAATTGATATGGTAAAATCTAGAGTATTATAATAAAAATAACATAGTTCATACAATATCTTTTGATTACTAATTATATTAGCTATTTGAGAACCATGTTGGATTATAAGTGATTGTATTAGTTACTACACCAGCTATAGCTCAGACATTATATAACAAATATCATGACATTATGCATAAAATACCATTGTATTGGTCAAAATCTACCATTACATTAGAAAAAAAATATCACAACATCATATTGAAAAAAGAAAAAATGTTTGATGTTGTATAAAATATTTTCAATCATTTGATTTTTCTTTCAAATTTTGTTTGGTCATGGCATTGTTTTCTAACATTTAATAAGCTAAAATTAATTTTCTAATTTATTAAGCATTTTATACATTTATGACATTAGAATATTGAACATGCATTATCTTTAAGATATATAATCCCCTAACTTTATATAAATAAATGTACTTGGTTCATTATCAAGTCTATTTTGTTTATAGTTTTTATATGATGCGGTCACAACAATAGAACTTATATTATAGATTCTGATACTAAAAAAAATATGTTTTTTTTCCTGATATATGTTTATCATATTGGATTTTTTGCATTATTACTCAAAACCTAATATCATAATTGTAATATTTGCATCAAAATAATGATATATACAACAATATTTTGCATGGTAATAACTTCTATGTTGTGACTAATATTATGAATGATTAAAATTATTTTAAATGGATGATAAAACTATTGGTGAGCATATATTACCCCATCTATTAGATATCTGATTGCATTATTATATATTTAGATTAATGGTACTTAATTCTATGTGAAGGATTGTACTTGTGACGTTATTATCTTGAAGTTACAGTAAAAACGAAAGTTCAACAGTGTTAGGGACTGGATTAGGAGCAAGTGGATAGCTCTGAACTAGGACAAATCATTGTGTACTATCTCCTTTCTCTATACTTCTATTTTTTGCGTCTATATTATCTGGTTGTTTTTGGGTAAATTTGTTTAAGCTTCCAAATTTATATTACTCTTTGTATTTGTTTTATGAAAGAATTTTTAAACACTAATTCACCCCCTCTTAGTTCCATTAGGAACCCAACAATTTTATTTAAGAAAAGCTTCATCAGTTTGAGAAAAGCTTCATCAGGATGAAGGGTAAATAACTAGGCTCTAACTTTATGTCTAAGAGAGAAATAGAATATTCTAAGCTTAACAACATCCTCCAAAATCTCTTTGTGTCTAAATAGGTCACATGTGTTTAATAAAGTTTCTAAATGACTATTCGAGTCTTCTAAAACTAATCCTTTAATTTATAAGGCCTTAACCTATGGTAATAATCCCATGAGAGATCTCAAAATTGTTCAAATTAACCTTAGGTCTAATTATGCTAGCCAAAGGTCTACCTTTATTTCCCATAACTAAGTCTATTGTATTAGGTTTTCTATGTTCTTCCTAAGGTTATACAACTATATGTTCTTGCGGTTCCATTGCTAATTCTCTAACTATAAATGATCCTCATTGATTTTCTCTACCTTTATTGTATCAGATATACCTATGGGAGTCTCTTTCTAATGTCTATGTATATTTTTTTCTAACTCTAGATCAAAATCAAATATGCATACAAAACTAACAAAATAATTAAATAACTTTAAAAAATAACTAAAGAAAGTAAATAAAGCAATAATTAAGGAAAAATGAAGTAAAAGCAATAAAAATCTAACTAAGGAAAAATACAGAAAATAATGAAAAAAAAACAACAATAACAATAAAAATAACTTCTAGAATAATTGACACAGATATATTCCTAGTATCATTAGTGTAAATTCCTGACAATAGTGCCAAAAACTTATTCATAGTCTTTCCTACTCTACTTCTTTTAAACCAATGTTAGACTAAAAGGCAAGTACAACCATCACAAGTTATATAGTGGATCAAGATGATTCCAAGTTATTAACCTACGAGGATTTAACTATAACTACTAGGTCACTCAGTTTACAATTATTTAGAGAACTTATGTTGATTAATGTAAAAGAAATCAAAATGCCAATGAGAATTATCAAATTCAAATGTATAGCTAAGGTTTTGGTTTTCAATGATTTAATTGAGTTAAAATTAATTGTAATGCCTAATCTAGGACATATTTTTGAATCAAGACATAGCTATGATTAAGATTGTGCCCTATCTCTATTGATCCTATTTCGTAATTTGGTCATATAACAAACTTAGGTGATAAGCTTAACACTCAATAAGTTTAATCTTCAAATTCCCTATTTTAGAATTAAGACCTTCATAATTAACCAAAGTTTGGCGATTCATTAATTTGAACTTATTTTCCAATATGGCATCATTAAAGGCACACGTTGTTCTTTTGAAAAATAAACCAAACTTGATTATTTTTACTAAATATTCACTTTTTAACATGAACCTACAAAATAAATAATATTACACATAAATAGGACAATTTAACACAAAAAATAGGGGTAAATACATAACAAATCACACTCTAAAATATTATCAACTATACCCCTATCCAATATTAATAAAGAGAGTAAGGAAGAGAGAATGAAAATCAATTTTGTAGTGGCTCGAAAAATAGACCTTGCCTATGTTCACTTGCGAAGACTCACTTGAAATTTCATTAATCCCTTCCTTCAACAAGATGAAAAGGAACCTTCTTATAATTTTTCATTTTTTTCAATAAAGAGGAAACTTTTTTCATTCTTTAGTAATGGTGAAAAGGAACCTTTAGCTTTCTTAAATCCATTAATGTAATAGAATCAGCAAGCTAACATCTTGAATTAATATTTTTTATTCACTTAATGCTCTAAAGCTCAAAACATATCACAATGAATGCATAAGTTTTATAAATGCTTAAATACTCTCTTAAATATGTTCTTATAGTAATCAAGTGTTAGAAAAAAAATCAACAATCAATGTCTCATTTATTAATAGTAGAATATTTTTCAACTGATCATCAATGACATAAATTATTTATTACAACTAGTTTTTAATCGTGGCATTTAGTTAATTGTATAGCTTTAACTGGTTGACACCCATATAAAGTAAATGCACCCATTATGTCAAAATTGTTCTAACGATCAACTAGCTAATGCTTTTTAAATTGGTATGTTAGCTAATTACTAGCCTAGGCAATTATTATTGGTCAGTCTAGGTACTAATTAACCTCAAGTTAATCAATCTTTTAACATGTAAGTCAAATTCAATTCAAGACCAACTATTACAGCAAGTATGCCAGACAACAAGTAGTAAAATAGAATATTTTTAAGACTCCAGATGTTGAACCCACGAGAAAAATACTACGAGTACTAGGTCACTTGGTTTACAATTATTTAAAGAACTCAAAATTGTGCATTAATGGAAATTAAAGTAACTAAATTAACCTAAAAACTTCCAAACAATGTAAAGGAATCTAAATTGCCTTAAAGATTACTAAATTTAATAATTAGCCAAGGTTCAGGCTTTTAATATTTTAATTGAGTTATGGAAAGAATGGAATGCCTAATCTAGGGTATCTTTAATAAATCATGACAATGTTATAGTCAATATAATGAATTATATCTAATTAACATAAATTGAAGTTTTGACATTTATCAATTTTAGGTAACAAGCTTAAAAGTTTGAGAAGTCTAACCTAAAAATGCCTTATTTTTATAATAATACCCGCGTGATCTATTGTTGTTGTTTTTCTATTCAGGCTTAATAATAAATTTTAATTCACAAATTTAACAATTAAACCATAATTTTATTTCTTTCACAATTTCAAACGAACAATAATGGCAAGTGCACCAATCACAAGTAATACATGAAAATATTCAAGATTCAAATTATCGTCCAAAGGGAATTACCAAATTGCAAGTACTAACCCAAATTAGGTAACAATTATCTAGAGAATCCTAATCGAATGAAGTTATCAACTAAATTTAATAAATGAACTAAAAATGACAAGTTATGCAGAATCACTTAGTTTGATTAAAAAGGATTGCTTAATGAATGAATTGGTTTAGGAATTAGTTTTTAATAATCTAAATGGATTAAATATTAATTATAAGGTTTTTCCTAAGGTCACTTTAATAAATCAAAGTAATGATATGATTAAAATAAAGCTTTATCTCTAATTACTTAAGCTGAATTTTGGATACTCATCAATCTTAAGCATTATGCTTAAAATTTAAGAAGTTTAATCTAAAAAATTTCAATTATCATATTATGATCCTCAAGATAAATCGAATTTTAGTTATTTAATGACTTAATGAAAGTTACTTAAGGATTTGTCTAAAAAATTAGATATATTTCTTATATCCCAACTTATTTCTTATCTTTACACTAAATGTTTTTACTAAAATAAGCATTAATATCATCAATTAAGCGAAGAAAAACCCTAACTCATGCATGGAGTCATTTTTAGCACATGTTCAGATCATTTCAGAACCATTCCCTAACCAAAAATAGATTTAGCCACTCATTTAAAGTAAGAAATAAGTAATTCTCATTTTATTCATCATGTTCTTGAACAAATTCTTGAACCAAGGGTTGGTTTCACCTTTGTTTTGATGATGACAAAGTGTTTATACTAATATGTTTATAAATTTTGTTGTTTAATATTTAAAGTGTATGTGGTGAATAAGTAATTAAGTTTATATAAGTCATGAAATAATGTTTTAAATAAAGATTATTAAAATTGAAGTTGTATGAATTGATTAAGTATGTAGAAAAAGTGAATGGAATTGTTTAGATTATTGTGTTAAGGAAATTTGGTAAACTAGATGAATTGATTGTATTAAGTTTGTATAATTGTGTAAAATGTGTTAAGATTTGATTAGTATTGTTTTATTTATGTTAAAATATATTTAATTGTCTTAAGAAATTAATGGAATTGGTTTTGTATGGATTGATTAATGTTTGCATAAAGTTTGGAAGCTAGATTGTTGAACAAGCTCAGTTGAGCTCTAAAATTCGTACAGCTAATTTGGGAAAGGAAGTAAGTGTACGTATAAAGCTTCAAATGTTATGAAATTTTACAGGCTTTTAGAACAAATTTCACTACAATGAGATGAAGAATAAAGAAGATATAACGAAAACATCAAATGATGCTGCAAGTTATTAGTATAGGCATTGGTCGACCAAATGAGGTGTACAGGGACATCAGTCGATTGAATGAAGTGAAGGCCAACCAAATCAAGCTATAGGTTGACCAAAGGAGACCATTCAGTCAACCAAACAAGGTCATTCGGTCAACTGAACATGACGAATACGTAACGGTAAGTTTGCAACGGCTATATTTTCAATGGATAAATTATTTAATGACTATGAACGTTGGGAAATGGCTAACTGAGCTTATGAAGAGTATAAATAGGTTTTTTGAGTATTTTTTATGCATAAAATAAGTATATAAAGTGTTTATACATTATTGTTGAGTACTTTTGAGTGTATATGAGCTATTGGTGAAGTTGTAGTTGTACTTTTGTAAAGGTTATTCTTAAGACATAGAAGGAGTGTTGTAGGTTATTCTTGAGCCTTAAAAAAGAAGAGTGATAGGTTATTCCTAAGCCTTAGAAAAGGGAGAGTGAAAGGTTATTCTTGAGTCTGTAAAAAGAATTGTAATGTGTGCTCTTGTTGATTGCAATAAGAACACAATCTCAACAATAATGTTGGGGACTGGATGTAAGGCAAGTAGGTTGCATCGAACCAGAATAAATCATTTGTATCTCCTCCTCTTTTTATTTTATTTTTATGCATTTAATTTAATTGTTTAAGGTATTATTGTTATTTAATTTGTACAATTAATTTACTTTTTAGTTTCCGCGTTTAATCGAAAATGATAAAAAGACTTAGGTTGATAATATTGCAAATAAGTTTTAAAAATCTAATTCACCCCCTTAGGTGCCATATAGGTTGAACAATTGATATCAGAGCATAGTTCTCACATTGGATTAATTCTAGCAAATTAGTGAGTAAGATATATGAAACTTAGCTTAGATGTAGCCCCTTTGTTTAATGGAGAAAACTTTAGAGATTGGAAAATTAGAATGAAAAATTATTTTTTAAACTTAGGAAAAGATTATTGGAAAATAATAGAAAATGGTCCTTATATACCTTCGAAGCTTGTAGAAAGTCTAACACTCAAAGAAGCATTAGAATTAGATGAAATCGAAAGAAATACTATTTCATTTAATTATAAAGTTTTAAATGTTTTATGTTGTTCCTTAAGTATAGAGATATTTGAAAAAATTTCATGGTGTGAAAGTGCTAAAGAATTATGGCATGGTAAACAACCAATTCAACGCCCTCTTCGGTTCCATAGGGCTTACACCTCTTTTGTCTCTCCCTTGTTGTCTTGCATCCTTCTTCTAAATTAATTCTATGCATGACCAAACTTAAACTTATCTGTAATTTTTCATCCTATGGCTTTCATTTTCTTCTTTATAATGTATATCACCTTCTTCTCTTAATCTTCATTCAAATGATTGGAAATAATAATCGGTAGTATTTGGTCTTCACCTAGAAAGGTGTATCTAAGGTGCTCTAGTAAAGGCTTTAACTCCAAGATTGGGGGTGTCTCACTAGATGGCGGAGTGAGAGCTTCGGTTTCCACTAAAGGCTCATCCTTTGGTATCTTACCTAACTCCTCTTCTTCTTCACTAACTTCATGAGTTGCTTTCTTTTCTTCCTCAAAAACATCCTTCGCTTCTTGTACACATTCATCCATCACATCGATTTTTATATAACAACTTCACTCAGGTGGATTTTTCAATGTACTACTTAAACTAAACCCTACTTGTTTGTCACCAATACGAAGAACCAATGTTCCATTATAAATGTCAATCAAGGCTCTTCTCGTGTTCATAAATGCCCTTCTAAGAATTAATAAACATCTCCTATCTTCATCAAAATCTAGCACAACAAAGTCCACTAAAATATTGAACTTTTCCACCTTCACTAAAACATCCTCTACTACTCTGAATGGCTTCTTTATCGTTTGATTCACTAATTGTATAAGCATCGATGTTGACTTTATATCTCTATGTCCCAACTTCCTAAAAATAGACAATGTTATTAAATTAATGCTAGTACTAAGATCACATAAACACTTTGAAATTTCTAAATTATTGACAATATAAGGGATAGTAAAACTCATTGGATCCTTTAACTTAAATGGCATGTGGTTGAAGATGATTAAGTTACAGCTCTCTATTAGAGACACCTTCTGGTTATTCTCCTAAGTCCTCTTATTAGTAAGGATGTCTTAAAGGAACTTGACATATTTTGGCATGATCTCTAGTGCCTCTATAAAAAACAAGTTAATCTGCAACTTCTTCGACTTCTTTAAAAATTTTGTGAACTACACATCCATCTGGTCCTTATTTAACCTATGTGGAAAAGGAATTTTCAAAGTATACGGTGATGGTGCTATATAAGGCTTCTTTACACCCTCTTCTTCCTTCTCTTTGACATCTTCTTTAGGTGGGTTGGCCTCTTCTTCTTTTGACTCCTCTAACTACTTTCTACACCCTAATTTAATTATCTTTAATTGCTTTCATGGGTGGATTTAATGTTGCTAGATACACTACATACATTTCCTGTTAATAAAGTGCTTGCAAGTTGACAAACTTGGACCTTTAAGTTTTGGATAGAAGAGGCATAGTTTTTGACTATTTGGCATAGTTTTTGACTATTTGATCTAATTTAGCCTCCATCGTCTTCTTACTCTCATCTTGAATATTAAATTTTGAGTTAAGCACATCCATAAACTTGTCCATCTTTGACTCTAATGTTCTCAGCCTATCTTGTTGAAAACTTGGTGACCCTTGTGTTCTCATGTTAGTACTAGCACTGTTATTATGCTAATAAAAGTTGTGGGGATTTTTCTACCTCGAATTATAGGTGTTCGACTAAGGATTATTACTTGACCTCTCTTGTGTTGCTCCTATATAGTTTACTTATTCTTTCTTATTGTTAATTATCGAGAAACATTCTGTAGTTACATGACTCTCTTGATCGCACAACTTGCACCCATGTTGTGCTGCTTTCACTGATTTTGACAAAGTATCTTGCAACTTATTCAACTATTTAGCCAATTCTAACATTTGGGCTTGTCACTAAATCCATGTCAATAACACCCTTTTACTCCTTTAACGTCGGTTGCATACTCCTTTCTATAATCCATAATCAGTTGTTATTCGCCATTTCCTCTAGTATATTATGTGTTGCATCTATCTTCTTTTGCATTAATGATAAGATTGAATTTTATTAAATTTTTATATGCTTTTTAATGCTATTTCAATCTTATTTTATTGTTTAAATATTTAATTTGTGTTATATTATGTTTAATGACAAATTTATTTCTTTAGCACAAATTTTGGGTCAAAGCATGATGAATTTAAAACAATTAAAGTAAAACCCAAGGATTGTAGTAATTTTAAAAAAAATAAAAAAAGAAAAAAAATAGGCACGCGAATTCGGAAATAAGGGAGCTGGGGGGTTTTAAGTGAATTATTCACGAATCCCTAGAGGACACCAAGCAGAAAAGGAGAGTCTTGGAGTTGGCAGCATCTTGGCTTGTACTTGGACAAGTACAGCTGTCCTGCTGGCTTTGGAGGACGATTGGTGAGGTGCGAAGTGGAGAGGTTTGGACCAGTCTGGTGGCTGAAGGGGCTGCTATCTTGAGTGGGGGACGAGTGTCTAGGAGAGCTGGTGGCTAGGAGCTTCGGCTGCATCAGTGGCTTGGGGGTCTTGGAGGCTTGGCTGCTCCACCAGACACACAGGAGACACTGTACCAAGGCTACACCACTAGAGGAGACGAGATACCAGTAGCTGAGCTCACCAGGACACACTGCATGGACGAGTGGCTTGGACCAGGGCGAGACTGCTGCACCAGGAGTGGACGAAGCTTGCTACACAGGAGACGCACCACCTGTACAGATGCACCACCTGCATGGATTTTGAGTTTAATTCTAATTAAAGCACTGTTCTCTCATGGTTTCCAGCATTCACTAAGTATTTCAATTCTCATTTACATTGTCTGAGTTTTGTCTTATTAGTTTGATTTGCTTTATTATTTTTGTACTTATTGATTTGCTTTGTTCTTTTAGTAACCAAATGTTGGTTAGTGCTTGGTTAGTTTTTTTTTTTTTGTGATTTAACTTTCTTATTCAATCTTTAAGCATTGTTTATTTTCAAGTATGATTCATAATTTCATATCTATTTTCGATTAATTCTTAAGTTGTTTAAGGTCTTATTTCATTTAGTTTTAATTATTTATATAGTATTTGGTTCATCTATGTTTAGTAATTAGTTTCTATACATGTTCTTAAGTTTTAATTTATTTAAAATCAAGTTTTTGTTTAATTTTAAATCTGAAATTTTTTATTTAAAGAGTTAGTTTGAGTTTTGATTAATTAAGTTCTAGTTAATTAAATACTAGTTTAATTAATGTGCGTTTTCTTTAATTTAAATGTCATTTTTTGTTTTTCCTTTATTGTTCTTAATTTTTCAGATTTTCTTTTTTTTAATTAATTATGTTTAGTGTTTGTTTAATTTTTATTTTTTTAATTTAATTATGTTTAGCTAGTTTAATTTTAGGTTGTAGGATATTAATGGGATTTTAGCTTAATAATTGTGAGAATTGATTATGAATTGATTGAATATTGTGATTTAGGTAAAGGTTGAATTGGAATTCCGCATAAATGACATGAATTAAAGATTAATTATTAAGATTGGACATCTTAGGTTTAATTTCTAATTCTATTGTTATGAATGAATTTGTGATACGTAATAGTCCTAATGATTTCCATAGGTAACAATAGGCTAATTGAATTTTTCAGTAAACTTAATCAACTTAGCCTAGAATTCTAATTCTCTAAGTTAGATAATCCGAGCTTGTGAGATTGTACCTTAGGCTAGTCGTTCTCTAGTTGTTAATGCTATTGCGTCGTAAAATCTATAGAATTTATTCTAAGTTGCCTCGTGATTAGGGATATGTTTTTTATCGTATAAGACCTATCTAAATTTGGCAGAACTGAGGGTTTGAGAGCTTGTTTGAACCTATTGGCTAACATCTTACACCAATTACAAGTTATATATTTCGAGGATCGATTATAAGTCTATAATTCCTGAAATATCTTCCACCCAGCTTTCATATTTCTTGTTTTCTTCTTCTTTATTTATCTTTAGTATTTAGTTTTGATGTCTTCGCTTTCAAGGTTTTTATTTTCTTTTTGACAATATTAGAGATATCAATTCACTCTAGCTCTCTGTGGGATCGACCCTGACTTGCCCTAGCTCCTTAGTTAGGTTAGTTAGGTATTTTTATTATTTGGTAGCTTATGACAAGCCTCACCAAATAGCTGGGTTAAACAATCGTTGATGTAATTATTGAACTTTGTGAGAACTTTAGAATTTATTTCTTGTGAGATATAGAATCATTAATGTAATTGTTGAACTTTGTGAGATACAACATTAACTTTTGAATTTATTTCTGGTGTCTTTTAGGATAAACCCTCAAATTTTGAATTAATTTGTAGAAGAACATTATTTTGTGTGATTGCATTTTCTATTACCAATCCAACACTTCTTTTACTAGATAAAGAGGAATAAGACGTCTTTATGCGTTGATTCATATGGATCTTGAATAAGGTCTCGTAGAAACTCCATTTGTCTTATTGGTTAGGGTCTCTAAAGGTCGAAAGTCTTCTTCATATGATCTCATTATCATACACAGTAATGATGTTGGGACCTTATCCAGAATTGTAGGGATCATTAATATAGAACATCTTGATTGAATCCAATATTCCTTTCCAACCAATTTTAATAGTGCATATAGATCTTTTGGTTTGGGTTAAGTATTCTTAAGACCAATTCGAAGTCTTGAGTCTATATCTTCATCTTATCTAGGTTACATCTTCTTCCGATATTAGCATTTTTTTTCTTTTTCTTAGGCTTCCTTTTGGGAATATAAATGTCATCTTCATCTTCAATATCAAAGAATCCAGCCATCTGTTACTCACAATCTGAATTGTATATGGAAGGGTCCATGTCCTAAATGAAATATCCATTGTCATAACTGACAGACATTTCTTGTCTATTAAGGAAGACATAATGGATCGGAGATCCACTAATACCTTCTTTATAAGAGAAGGCTGAAGTAATCATCGGTATTAGCCTAGAAGATCTAGGCAAATCTGAACTCTTATCTATCTATACTAAAGATATATTTAACAATACCATCTTTCAAATAATATAAAATTGCAATAATGGTAGTGTGAATTAAGCAGTGGTGAAGTATGAAATTCCTTTTCATAGTCTATTATCTACTCCATAGGCAGTAATTTAGCCAGTTGTCTGGGGTGGCAACTGTCATGGAATTTGAAGGATAGTGGTCTCATTTTGAGATTTGTCTACTACCATAAATAAGGCATCTCATGTAAAATCAGGAAAATTTAGTATAAGAGCATGATTTTGCACTCCATATATAATATGATCATATAGCGTAGCCATGACAGCAATAAGATCTTGTTCAGCTATAACTATTTGAATACGAACCTTTAATTTAGTAGGTAAAGTGGGATCGTTAAGTTAATGTTGAAGTTTGGAGCGATGGCCATTATAACACTCCTATTATTGAGAATGGTCAAAAGAGTACTAATCAAGGCAATTTTGGTACTGTGTATACATCGTATTTAATAGAGAGATCCGAGTTATAACTGGAATCCATTTTCGTCTATGTAATGTTAAAATTATGTGAAATGGCTCTAACATAGAGATATGTATAACCTTGTTCCTGTTATAAAGTAATAAAATTAAATGTAAATTTTGGGGTGACATACTATTCTGCAGATCAATTATTTAGAGTAAGATATATTAATGGAAATTAAGGAGAAAATACTCCTTATAATAGATCGGTAATAGATCTAGGTGAGTTTAACAAGGGGAACTGAGTATCTTGGATTTTTGTATCTTCATGTAAATGGGTGATTTCTTTAAAATTTTCTATTTTATAAGAGAGGACTCACTTGACATCTTTAAGAATTGGTCCTAAAGATATGATTGAAGATAAATGTAATAGATGTACTGATGAGGTTGAAACTCCACTTACAGTGATTGAGATTCTCTCCCAACTCACTCTTATTAATAACAACTTTACCATTGTCACTAAAGAAACTTCTGTCTCTGATACCTCTGGGCGACTTTGAAGGGTTGCAAGGAATCTCAAATGGATTTCCAAAATCAAATTCAAGGTAGATTACTCAAATTTCTATAAGAACTCGATTGGGTTGTACTACAAAACTATAGATCTAGAATGCCTGTGAATTGTTCTTGGGACATTGAACCTAAAAGCAACGACATCTTCATCAATCTTTAGAATTTCAAAGTTTGTCATTTGAGGCTCACTAGGGAAAAATTCTCCTGGGTAAGGTATAATGGATATAGTGATAGTTGGCAATGTATACTTAGGTAAATGGTTTAAATCTCTAGGAAATCCCTGAGGCTCTTAAAAATATTTTCTTTATGCCACGACCATTGAATTGAAATATGTCATAAATATGCCTGGTTTTCCATATAGATGGACTCATCATGTGCTTTACTCTAAGGTTGATAAAGAACAAAGGAGCATTGTATTTTACTTCTCCATTGGAGTCTTCCATAGTCTAAGATACTTGATCACTTGAGATAGTGATGAAGAGAGGTCTATAAGAGGAAGTTTTCATTTTTTTCTGTCATATAAATGCTGGTAAATTTGCAAGGGATAAAGAGAGATAATAAAGGCATATTGGGTAAAGTTTACCTAGAGGTTCCATATAACATTTTTTGACATAGGATCATTAAGAAAGAATATCGTGTGGTATGGTATTTGAATGTTACAAAGAGATAGACAACTGTGGATAACTAGTTATTGAAGGAAAAGGTGAAGGTAATAAAAAGGCTTAGTTAGGCAAGATGAGCAATTTTACCAATGGTGGTAAGAGTTCTAATAATGGGAGGGAAGAACTTCTTCACTTTAACAGTACTTGGTAGGTTAATCATGGAAAGGATGAGAGGAATAGAACTTGGGGAGTAATAAGGCGAATGTGTTTCTGTAGGTGAGAGAGGAAATTAGCTAGGATGTTTTGATGACCTTTGATGTGCTTAACTGTAAATATATAGTGATAGAACTAGTAATTTTATTTAAGTAATTAGTTGTTTGACAAAATCTTTTACTAGGATCTAAGATCTTTGAGAAAGACTGATGAACTCGTCGTAAGCTATCAAATAATAAAATTCATAATAACCAAATTATGCAGTAGGGTAAGCTAAGGTCGAACTACAGAGAGTTGGGCTGCAAATGTTATCTCTAATGTTACAAACAAAAAAAAAGAAAATACCTTGGAATGGTGGAAGCTAAATAGACTAGGATGCAATAATGTCAAATATCAAAAGAAACGCAAAGCAAATATAAAGAAGACGAATAACAGTAGCAAAAGATGGGTCGAAGATATCTTCGGGAATCTAAGATATTCTTTGATCCTTAAATCTAAATAAAAGGTACTCTCATCAAGATATTAGCCTATGGACTCGATGTAAGTTCTCGAACCCTTAATTTATGTAAAATAGGCAAAACTAATGAGCTCTATAAATGCCCCGATCTCTATTATAACCTAGAATAGACTCTCTAAGATCAATAGCGAAGATGCATTAGGAACTAAGAAAATACTAACTTAGGTCACCTATTCATAAACTCAGAAGGTGTAACCTAAAGGTATGAGATCCTAGATTAATTAATTAAGTATCACGAAAAATTCAACTAACCTATTGTTACTTCCGGGAATCACTATAGATTATTACGTGTCACATGCTCAACCCTAGCCTTCGGATTATAAAGTTACCTAAAGGATGATCAAACCTAAAAGTAAAGCCTAATTCATGTCATTTATCTTAAATCCCAAATCAACCTAGACTTACAAGTACCAATTCAAGACTAGTTCAACTCAGTTATCACAATTTCCATCCTTTAATCTTTATGATATCTCCAAACCCCTAAGAAAATTAGTTACACATGTTTATATTAAGCAAAATAAACATTAAATAAACAAAACTCATACTTAATTAAATAAAATCAAGGCTAGAAATTATAAACTAAGTACTAAAAACCAAAATTCAACTCTAACTTAATGGAAATAAAAGCTCTTTATGCTAACAAATAACTAATCATAACCCAAATTACCAAACCTAAACTATTGACATCAAAATAAAAATTATAGCGTACATAACTTGCTCAAAAACCCAAATTAAAT
>JAOXYD010221954.1:0-18894 GCA_028565735.1 Pinacopodium congolense
TCTCACGTTTCCTCACTTGGGGTGACAGATTCTCGAGCACATCAGGATGCTGTCCCGCCAGATTTTGCAACTTATTCTGCACAAGCAAAGTAGTAACACCACAATATCGCGCGTGCTTATTAAAATTGCAAAACAACGCGACCGAAAATTATAACTCGATAAAGCATAGCAAAGTTTACGTCTTTCTTACTATACACCCACTAACTATATAGAAGCGAAGCAAAGAAAAACACCCACTAAATAAAGACGAGTTTTATGCAAGAATACTCATTTGGGGACCAAGTATACAAGATTGGACTAAATTCACTTTCCACCGTTTCCCCGTATACCAAGCAAAACAACAGAACATGTCACTGACCTTGAGGGCGTTCACAAGCCCAGCTCGATCTCCCTCGTTAAGAGCTGTCAAATACACAGCAAGAAACAAAAAGAAGTTCAAATCACACCCAGAAATTGGGCAAAAACCAAGAAGAAGAGAAAAGAGAAGGTGGGTATGGTTTAGAGCAGCAGGATAAGGGAATACCAGTGGCGAGATCAGCCATACTGAAGTTATTGTCTTCACTGCTCATGTTGAAATTCACTTGAAAAATGAGCAAAGCAACAAATAGATTAGAGAATTGTAAAACCCTAGATTGTTGTTTGAAAGCCGCTGAAGAGGCAGCAAAAAGGGCGTGTGTGTAGAGGAAGTGGCGTCTAAAACGCGGCCTCTTAAATCCTCTACGAAACGTATGACTTGGGACCCCCTTTTATAGTGGTTTTTGGAGGCAGTGACTTTTGCAAGTTTTGGCTTTCAAATTCATACTTCCAACTCTTGCGCTTAAGGATGGGCTTCAGAACATTGTCAATGTCATATTCCAGCTCACATCTATTCATGTTCACTTTCTTTTTCTGCTGAAAGAAATTATTTTCCTTTTCAAAATGGACTATTTTCGTATAAGATGTAATCACTTTTTGCTTGTTTGATCCTACTTTAGTACTAAAATTACAATTTCTTCTAAATTTAACAAGCTTTCCTAGGTTGATTTCGGTATGATGGAAAGATAAATGGTAATTTATTTATTAAAATGATATATCTCTGATTATAATATAGTTATGCAAAATCTTGTGCTATGAAATTCATGGGTATGTTTGTCTAATTATAATATGTTTACATTTAAAAAATAATTTGAATTATAATTAATGTTAACGTTAAAATTCATGTGTAGTAAAACAGACCTAAGATTATATATATTTGTCTAATTATAATATGTTTATATTTAAAAAAAAGAATTTTAGCAAAGAGATCAATCATGTCAACAAATAATGTAACTTACAATAAATCAAATAAAGTTAAATAAATAATAATTGAAAAAGGGCAACCATATATTTTTTATCATTCAAATTTAAGATTTTTTCTACTTAAGCCCTCTAATGTAAAAGATTTCAATCGCTATCTTTCATTTTAATATCTCAATTTAAGATGAAAATTCTTAACACATGTTAAAAATAAAAATTCTAGTTAAAATAGTTATTATTGGACACATTGTACAGTAGCAATATCTCAACAAATGTTTTCCAGAAAAAGAAGAAGAACAACAAAATGCATTAAAAAAAGAGAGGAGAAGAAGAAGAAGAAACAATGGCTAAAACTACATTATGCAATTGGGGATGAATGTCAATAACCAAAATTTGTTAGACAAAGATAAATCTAGGGAGGAGATTTACACCTTATAAGAAGTAATAAGTAAGATTTGCCTCTCTTGCGGATAAAATTTTCTGTAAATAATATACTCAAAAATGTATAATTTTTATACTTTCACGTTTAGAGGAGGGTGTATATGACTTTTTGGGTGGACCGATTCACCATTATGTCTGAGAGTTATCTAAATCATTTTTTAGTTGTTGAGAAAGAATACGATATATGAAGAATAAGTAAATAATACAGAAGCAAATGGTGTATTGCATTATCAAATTGACCAACATAAGTTTGTTTATGAACTAAATATTTATCGAAAAATATTTTATTAGAACAAAAGATATATTTTTTATATTGTTAAGTAAAACAAAGGAATCACAATTGCTTCCTTTTTGTTTGCATCTTATATACTAGTAATTTTTTTTCCATAATGTTTGTGTGCATATCTTTTATTATCTTGATTGTTATTTGTTTGCCTAACAACCAATTCAAGAGAAATTATAATGTTTATGCATCTAAATGGCTTATAGCCTATAATTACATTATTGTTTATCTATAAATCAATATTTAGGCCCAAATTTTATGTTTTAAATTTGGTTATCTAACAATTAATTCAACAACATTTCTACTACATAAGCTATCACAAGAATGAAAATATCACAAAGATATAAACAACTAAAATATGTCAATTGTCAACAATAAAGGGTTAACATTATTATACCAATATCAAAATATTGGTATCCAAATTAGCCAATAATACAAAATAAGTAGCCCAAATAATTTGCCAATGATCTAAAAGGCATAACCACATTAACCAATAACCAATAAGAGATAAGTATAACAACCATTAACATCGATGTTAACACAAAAAGAAGATTATAATTTTTTTCAACATTTGTATTAAAATGAAACATTAATTCTAGACTACTGAGTAACTATTATAGGTTGGTAATGCTTCTTTGATTTCTTTGTCACTTGTTTTCCTTTAATAACTCTTATCTCTTACATTTTAAAGGACTGATGATAATTTCCTTTTTTTAGATTTTTTTAATGTTAATAATTAGTTTTAAATTAAGTTCCTATTGTCTACATAGAACTCTTATTAGTACTTTATCATGAGATATTGGAATAAATGGCATAATCTTAAAAGCCTTTTTTGTAACTCCTTTTTTAAGAGCTATTGTCATTCCTTTCTTTGTTTTAACAGTAACAACTTTGGCTAATCCTTCTTATAAGCATAAATAAGAAACAATATACAAGTAATGAACTCCAAAAAATTAATATCCAATAAATGTGGTGCAAAACTTAAATTCCAAATAGGCAAGCTAGTCTCTTCATCAACATAAGCTACATGCACAGAGGGAACCTTAATCTTTTTTCTCCTTCTTTATTGTGAAGATTCACCAAAAGTAGAATATTTGAACTTTTCTTTCAAAGGATATCCAATCTTGTTGTGACCTTGTCTTTTACATAATCATCATTCCCTTTCCTTAATGATGTTCCATATAAAGGTAACATTTCTTTCTTTTTTTTCTTACTCTTTTTATCCTTAGCTATATGCATTTTCTTAATAAGAAGGCAATAATCAATGCTTACTAGTTTTTACTTAAAATTTTGATCCTGATAGAGGTTGCATCATTTTTACATAAGTTGTTGAGTATTCTAATTGATATTACAATTACACTAACTAATCTTTCAATTTCTATCTCAAATATCACAACTGTTATAACATGAAAACATGAAATGCTTGGTAGATCTCATACTCCACATGAGCAACTTACGTTATCCAAAAGCTCCTTGTACCTCTCTCCATCTTTGCTAATTTCAAAGCCACCTACCTCATTTCAAGCTAATTCATAGAAGAAAAAAAATCTCTTGTGAATCCTGTGACACCAAGAAGAGGATGAATTGGGTGATTAAAAAATTTTATAAATTAACTTCTCAAGCCACTTAAACAAAATATTCTTAAATATGCAATCTTTAAACCAATATCCAACCTATATATTAGCCAATGTTTATGCCAAATAAACCAAATTTACGCAACTACAAATCAATCATAATATTCATAAATTGATAAAAGATAAGAAAAGAAGGACACACTTATATTTTTATAGAGGTTTGACTAAGCACCTTTAGCCTATGTCCTCTTCCAATACAAATAATTTAACTATATTAAATATTCTTTCAGGTGAAAAGAAACTTTTACAACAATCTTCTTTCTGCAAAGGAGGTGAAGAGCAATATAACAATATTACTTAAAGCTGAAGAGCAATTTAAACATAATCTTATTTTAGGTTATTAAAGAGAAATCCAATATAGATCTTCCTTTTGTAAAGGGCTTAGATTAATCACTTTATCATTACCAAAATCACAAACTTAACTTCCAAATCAACCCTTAAAATCACTCTCTCAAACACAATTCAAGCTTACACATCTTACACACTTGCTTGATTAAAATCAATGTAAAAAGGGGCACAAATCATAATTAATGCAAAAATAATACTTAACACATTTTCTAATGCTCGTTTAATAATATAAACAACATAATCCAATCCCAATAATTATATATCAATCAAAACAACTCAAACTTCTTTATGGAAGGTGAAGAAGAACCTTTAACTAATCTTTTTCAAGGTAAAGAGGAGCCTATATAACATTAACCAACCAACACAATTGAAAATTTCCTTTGAACACACAAAATACACTTTTTAATAATGTTTCACTTAAAGCTTAATAATCAAATGTTTCTAATGCTTTCAACGATGAAAAATATGAATGATAAACCTTTTAAAAGCTTAATAAAACAAAAAATGTTGGATTGAAAGAAACAAAAATGAAATTAAAGCTTGAAAGATGAAGAATGCTCAATAAGAACACAATAACATTTGAAACTTTAAGTTAATCATTTTATATGCCCAAATCTCTATCAGACTTGCATAAAGATTCTTCCAAACTACTTATCAATATTATTTATAGTGTTTGGAAGCATAAATGGCTGTTAATTTCATTTATTAGCCATTGAGGGATGAAAAATTGTTGAAAACTAAGACTAAAAACTAGACATTATCTGAAAAATGCCTTGATTCGTCAACCTTTAACATGGATAATTCGACAAATTATGGATCGACCCATCTATAGTACTAGTTGACCTATACTAGAAAAAGTGCAATTAATCGACCACATTAAGACACTAGTAGACTTATAGTTGTGTAGAAATGTTTCCGTGTTCTAAAACCAACCTTAATCAATCAAAAAATACCTCTAATCAATTTCAAAATTTTGATTCAAACAAATTCTAACAAATTTCAAACATTCCCCAAAGTATTTATAAACATCAGGACATCACAATTAAGCTTAAAAACAATTTATGTCTTGGTTTATGAAAAATTTAACCTAACTTTGAAACTTTTGGTTTTAATCCAATTTTAAAACAATTAAAATAAATTGTTTTAAAATTGTTTCTTTTACTTTAAAAACAATGCACATAAGTTTTAAATATGATTAAATTGTTTCTTTTACTTCAAAAACCTTGCATACAAGTTTTAAATCTAATTCCAAGGTTGTTTCACTTGCCAAAATAATTCAATTGATTCAAACACAAAATTCACCTTGGTTATAGAAAATTTTCATACTTTAAATCTTTTCTGAAATTTTTAGAACCATATCAAATACTTTAAAAACCAATTTGCACACATATACTTGACTCAAACAAGTTTAAAGACACTCACACAACTTCAAATAACTTTCTAAATGACTTTGACACATCAAAAGGAGTACTTTAAAGCAAATCACACAATTTCCTCTTAATTATGTAACTTAATACTAACATGTCATTCTAAACTAATTCCTAACCAAACTCAACCAATTAAAAAAACTTTAACCAAAATCCTAAATTGCAAATGTTCATGCAAAAGTGAGTCCTTTCAATTATTAATAAAGATTAAGAAAAATACAATTATAAGTCTATTTATGCTTGGTCTTCACCCTCTCATCAATGCTTCCTCCATATTAATGTTAAACTCCAATTTTTTTTCACTGGACGCACTAACTCCTTTAGGCTCCATATACATGATTTTGCATAAATTACCTTTACCTATCTTCCTAATTACACCAAAACTAAAATATTAGTAATAATTATGTTTTTTCATCATCAAAATCAATGATTGAAACCTCCCTTAGTTCAATAATCTTTACTTTTTTTTATGATGACAAAGCATGTAATATTAGAAACATATGAAATGAAAAACACACATATGCAAAATATTTCATTTATAATGCTTATTTATCATGACATATTTTCAATATCCCCCCCCCCCCTTTTACTTAAAACTCTTATCTCTCATTGATATCACACAACACTCTCCCCTTTTTTACATCATAAAAAAGAATACTAATTTTATAATAAAAACATGCAAATTTTCATAAAATCAAAAAGAATTACAAAGAATTTCAATAACAAGTGTTTTCATTTAAAAAAAAAACTTTCATCAATCTACTTCCAAATCCCTTATAACAAAACAAAATTCTTTCAAAAAGCTATTAATCTCTCATCCTAAACTTATACAAACATCTCTTCCCCTTAACTCATGCATTCTAAAATATTTCTACTCCTTTTAATTGTATGCAGTTATGCATTATAAGACAATAAAGTATGAAAAGGGATTAAAAACATAAATTGCGCAATAAACCATATGTTTCTTTATGCTTCAATAATACATGCTTTCCTACATTGTACTCATTACGTATCAAAACACCTATTTTAAATCTTTATACACTAAAAACACATTCTAATATATATTATGCATATGATGCAACCAAAATACACATTGTGCACATTATGCTTAAAAAATACATATGCATTCTAGTTATATATATTTTCCATGTTTAGCATTAAACCACATATTGACTAATATTATGCATCTCAAGTACAAAATTCACATATTATACGATAAAAATGCAAATCATAAGCATAAATATAATTCCAAAACTTTAATCCTGCTATATAAAATAAATAATATCACATAAAAACAATTAAAAGATGTTAAAAGATGTAATCTCCTTAATTTTATGTGTTGTGAAAAAATTGATCACATGAAGAAAGAGCATATGTTAAAAATTTTCAAAAATATATACAATTTTAAAGTTGTTATCACTTGCAAAAATGATACTACTTATAAGAACATGATACCATTTCAAAAAATTTTTTGTCTAACATATGCAATGCATTGATTTAAAAAATCATACAAAATCTTTAATGCCAATTATAAATGATATTAATTGTAAATTAGATCAATTATAAATGATATTCTCTCTAGATATATGTAACACATCTTTTTACCTAAAACATGTAAGTTAACATTTGCATATTAATCACGTATCATTAAATATATATGTCAAGTTAAATATTATCAAATAAAAATATAGGTGTACCCCCTTTTTATATCACCTCTTGATGCCAAATTCTCTTCTCCTCACTTGATTCAACAATGTGCTTAGTAAGCTTATACGAGAACTTCATAATGATTTTTTCGTTTTTTACAAATTTGACAGAAATACCACTTTTTACTTCTTTTTACTTGATACTAATTTATACTAAATTATGTTAACCTATAAAATAAAAAAATTAATGTGTTCTAGGTATCTACATAACCTTGGGTCCTTGAGGTTTGCTTTTACACCTTTTTAAACCCATATTCTTAATGGTTTTCTAAACAACATATGTTTATCAAAGTAAAACTTTTCTACATATCCAACATTACCATAAAAGTAACATATCAAATATGCATATTAATAAAACCTATGGTCTTTGTGCACAAGTGCATTCCTCCTATCATAACGAGCTCTCTTAGACTAATAACATCTCCTTGTATAAGTAGGAGGTGTTCTCCTATACTCATACATTTATAAGGTATGAGAATAAAACATAACATTATACCTAAAATGTGGCCTATGTATATTTCTAGATTTTCCATCCCTAAATGACCTTCCTTAGTGAAATTTAAGCCCAGAATATTGATAAAAAAACTTCTATGGCTTAGAATAAGCATGAGACATGTTTCTAAATGATTGTATATGCATATGGGAAACATATGAGAGGGTTGGCCTAAATTGTTTAGTATATGGCCTGATATTATATCTATTCTTTTCTTGATAAGGATTCCTCCTAGAATGTGATTGAAATATGCCTATAAATTTATGAACATGCATAAGAGGAGCATGGAAATATATTAAACCTCTTGACCTAACTTCAGTCCAAAATACATCATTATGAGTTTGTGTATTCCTATAAAATTTATACCTATTTTTACTATAATGCACTTCTTTTCTAACCTTAGATTTAAACCTATATAAGAATGTATGATGAATTTTCTTAGAATGAGATCTAGATGTTGATGCAATATTATCAAGTGAGGGGTTAGGAACAATTCCTTCTTTTATGTTCTTGCCTTTTATAAAAATAGTTTTTGCTTCACTTGAAACATTCCCTTGAGTGTATCCTATGCAATCTAGTTTTTCTTTACTTTTTGTGAAATTTGACAAAGATTCTTTGAAGATATTAATCTCCTTCTTCAATACTTCATTCTCATGCACTAATTCATGCTTATTATACATTTCAACAATTTCACTCCTAGATTCTATTATGGTATGCTTCTTATTCTTTATCCTATCAATTTTGAATTTACATGCATTCTTATTTTCTAATATGTCATACATATCATTTTATAATTTTTCACCCTCATTCTTCAACTTCCTTAATGTCTCTCTATACTTACAAGAAGGTTTCTTTCATTCCAAATTCACAACTTTGAGATGTTTAACTAACTTATCATATGACAATTCATCATCGACATTATCCTCATTATAAGATTGAGAGTTGAAAGACACCTCATTTTCGTTATTAGCCATGAAGCATGTGAGAACTACTTCTTCCAACAAATTCTCATTCTCCCCTTCTTTTTCTTCTTTCTTCACTTCCTTATCCTTATTACCACCTATAAAAATTTCTTTTAAACTATACCAAATTTTATTAGTCGAAATACACATACCAACTTTATCAATTATGCAACTATCTAATGCATCAAATAGAATATGCATAACCTTTTTTTTTCTCAAAGAAACAACCTCTAATCATTTTTAAAAACATAAGGGCCATTTTTAACAATCTCCCACAAATCAATGTTTTGGTCATTGCCATATAACAAAGGTGATTTATACACATCTAACCCCTCTTGACTAAATGAATTACTAAAATGTGCCACAATAAAATTTTGCTCATTAATTTCATTAAAATTAAATCAAAAGGGAGACCTTACTTTAATATTATTTGTTAGTCCTATGCCATCTACGGAGAGGAGATGAATTGTGTGCTTAAAAAAATTTTATAAACTAACAACTAAGGCTACCTAAACAAATTCTTCTTAAATATACAATTCCTAAAGTAGTATTCAACCTATATATTATGCCAATTTTTATGCCAAATAAACCAAATTCAAGCAATTATAAATTAATCACAATGTATATAAACTTAAAAATATAGGGAGAGAATGATACACTGATATTTTTATAAAGGTCTGGATAATTAACTTTAGCCTACGTCCTCTCCTAACACAAATATTATAATTTCACTATATTAAATCTTCTTTAGAGTGTAAAGAACTCTTACAACAATATTCTTTCTATAAAAGGAGTGAAGAGCAACTCAACAATCTTATTTAAAGATGAAGAGTAATCCAAACACAATCTTCTTTCAATTGGGTAAAGAGGAAACTAACACAAATCTTCTTTTTTGTGAAGGATGAAGAGTAACCCCTTTATTCATGCTAAAATCACAAACTTAACTTTCAAATTAACCTTAAAAAATCACTCTTTCAAGCACAATTCAACCTTACATAACTTATACACTTGCTTGATCAAAACCAACACAAAAATGGGCTCAAAATCTAATCAATGCAAATATAATACTCAACACATTCTCTAATGCTTGCTCAATAATATAAATAATATAAACCAATCCCAACTCTTATCTAACAATCAAAACAACTCAAATATTGTTTATGAAAGGTAAAGAGAAACCTTTAACTAACCTTTTTCAAGGTAAAGAGAGGATTATACAATAATAACCAACAAACATAATTGAAAATCCATTTTGAACACAAAATACACCTTTTAAAGATGTTTCACTTAAAACTTAAGGCAAAAGGTGTACTTTACCCCCTAACGTTTCAGAAAAGGTTTAATTTGCTCTTTAACATTTTTTAGTGTATTACTTTACTCTCTGACGTTTGTAAAGTAATTTTTTTTATCCCTTAACGTTTATGAAATGGTATAAATTATCCCTTAAATATTAATTTCATTGACTTTCTGTTAGTCAATTGTAAAGTCTGTTCATATGGCTTAATGACATGGTAAAATAAGACCCATATTTCTGACATGGATTAGAAGAAATAAAACTATAACCCAACCCAAATTTGACTTGAATTCCAACAAAAATCTAGTCCTTACTCAACCCAAATCCAAACCCTGACCTCGACCCATTTCCCTAACTAACCAAATTCCTAATTCACTAAACTCTAACATCCCCAAATCAGGTTGTCCTTTTGGCTATAGACAAAAAAGGATGGTAACCGACGGCGGTGTAGTGAGTCGACAATAATGATAGTGATGGTGGCACAATAAAAGGCAGCAACAAGTGGTAACAATAATCTTCAGGGGAGAAGAAGAGTCAGAAAGAGAAAGAAATTAACTACTTGATGTTTGTTTAATTAATTAATCAATTTTCAATAATTAATATTTGTTTTTACACTTTCCTACTTTCACGTTTTGTCCATCCTACTTCCATATTTTGTTCACATTCTACTTCTTCACTTTTTTATTTAGTTAATTATTGAAATTTTTATATTCATTATACTTCTTCACCTTGGCTTTATATGGAAGAAGCTAATACCTTCAAACATTGTTGTTTTTATTCAAATAAGCTGACACTGTAGTTAATTAGAAGTGCAAAAAATATCTAGTTGAAAAAATGGAAAAATACGGTAAGCATATCATAAATAATGAAGCATAAATCTTTGGTTTGTTTCAATAATAGAAGTTTCTGCACAGAAGCTTGAATCCCCTTCATTAATTGAATCCCCTTCAATAATATAGCAAAGATATGAAAAGCAATATAATTAAGTTAATTGAAAATCAGGACTTAAGGAGTAATTTCCTTAACCCTCACCAAATACTTAAGTTTTTCCCTAGACCTTGACATAAAAATAGCTTCTTATATTTATAACTTGCACTCCAATTATAAACACCGAGGAATAGCATACATGGTAAAATTCAGTTCATGCTTAAAAAAATGTAGCAACACTTGATAAGCCATTAGAAAAGACTAAACCTTATGTTTCTAGAAATGCCTACTTATATAAAATTTCATAATATTACTTCTACATTTTCACTTCTTTATCTACTATAGTACTTGTTGAACCTTCCATAGCATTAATTAATTAGCAATGTTGGGTCAATTTTATCTTAATTTAGATGTGAAGGAGGGAACCATCTTTTGATTCTTTTAGCAATAAGAGCTAATAATTAATGTTCTTACTAAAATCATGGAACATGAAACCTATATGTAAATCATTTTTCTTTTTGGAATTAAGCTGAAATATTATACTCAATTCATCCATGCCTTACGATGCTATGCTAAAAATATAATGAATGTTCCATTTATCTTTTTCGTAGAGTATGTATACACTATGAAAGTAACAGAAAATTGTTTCAATTATCTTAAGTATTAGCACTAACATTATCAAAAGGACTAGATTTGTGGAATAGTATGGTATTGTAGATGTTGGTGGATAACTATAGTTAATAATTTGATATATGTTCTATTCTATTAACAGTATGGTAATTGATGAAGCAGTTCAATGCATGTTACAAGTCATATGACAAATACTATTGTTGATGAGAATGATAAGGTTATCAAAGTTGAAGATAATGAAGCTATAAGAAAGGAGAATGATAAAGTGATGAGAGTTGAACATGGAGAAGATGTGGGAGATACAGAATATGGTATTGATGTAGAATTTTGATAAAGTGATGGGAGCTAAACATGGAGAAGATGAGGGAGATACAAAATATGGTTTTGATGCAAACTTTGATATTATTGTTATTTAGATAATAGTATAATGTACATTGATTCCTCGTATGTTAGGAATTTCTTGGAAAGTAATGAATATCCTAGCAATAAAGAATTAGATGCAGCTTTGAGGCATCCTAGTCAAGGCTATAAAAATGTTAATGGTATTATACCTTTAGATTTATTGTTAGGTATGGTTTTTGATAGTGCAGTTCACTTTAAAAAGGCAACTGATGATTACATAGTTGCAACAGGGTATAATTTGAAGTTTAAAAGAAATGAGCTAAGAGAGTTTGATACTATTGTAGCAATAGTTGTCTATTTGAATTATTTACTTCATATGATAAAAAAGACAGGTTTTTAAAGCTTAAACGTATAATCTAGAGCCCATATGCAATCTGACCAATAAGCCAAAGTTAGTTAATTCTAACTACATTATCAAACATTTCAAGGAAAAAAATACTTGCAAAGTCAAACATTAAGATTTAAAAAAATGGATGAAAAATTTAGAGAGAAACTTAATTTGTCGGTTAATAGTAACATGTGCAACTATGCCAGGAGGAAGGTTTTAAAAGCAAAGGCATTGGAGAATTACAATGAATATGATAAGCTTTATGATTATATTAGTGAGTTGAAAGAAATGAATTCAGGTTCGTCAATGGAGCTTCGACTTAGAAGGATTAAACAAGCTATTAAATTGCAATTTAAAAGGATGTACATGTGTTTTAATGCTATGAAAAAAGGGTGGAGAAAGTTAGGACCAATAATTGGTGTGGATGATTGTTTTTTGAAGATAAAGTATCGGGGTCAACTTTTAAGTGCCATAGGTATTGATGGTAATCATGGCATTTATCCTATTACATGGGCAATTGTTGAAGTAAAGAATACTAAGAATTGGATATGGTTTATTTCACAATTGGCTACAATTTGGAACATGGAGATGAGATTGGATTCACAGTGATAGTAGATATGTAAAAGGTAATATGTCAATTTTAATGAATTTGTATCATTTAATTAATTTTATTTTAAAAATTTTGTGATTAAAATTTTCAGGGACTCATAAGAGCGAGAAATGATATATTACCTTCAACTATATATAAGATGTGTGTAAGGCACATATACCAAAATTGGGCTAGCAAATGGAAGGGGAAAGACCTAAAAAAAAAACATTTTAAAGTTATGCTTGGGCAACTTTTCCACAAGAGTTTGATGATATGCTCATAAAATTAAACAAACTCGCACCAGGTTATGTTCAATATTTACTTGAATATCCAAAGGAGACATAGAGTAGGGCATTCCAAAGCATTGAGTCAAAATGTCCGATATAGACAATAATAGTGAGACCTTCAACTCCTAGATTTTGGCATCCCAAGATCACCCTATTATTAGTATATTGGAAACAATTAGAACTATGATAATGAATAAGCATTCAGATTTGAGAGAATTAGATAAGAAATGAAAGGCTGATATAGCACCTGAAGCGATGAAGAAGCTAAATAAAAATAAGTTAGGTGCAATGAAATGGAGAGTTATCTAAAATGGAGACAAAGTGTATGAAGTTACAAATGGAGATGACACACATATAATCCACTTGAGAAGATATAACCCTTGTAGTTGTAGAGCATGGGAACTTTATTTTTGTCCTTACTATCATGCACTTATTACTGTATTTCAAGCCAAGCAAAATCTAGAGGAAAATGTAGATCAATGCTACCATATAGATATATATATAGAAGTGTATGACAAGTTGTTACAGCATGGAAGTGCATGACAATTTGTTACAGCCAATTAAAGGGAAAAAATTCTGGGTAAGAAATGAATAAGGAGAAATTCATCCATCCCTTGAAAGAGTTATGCTTGGTAAGCCAAAGAAAAGTTGAAAGAAATTGAAAAACAAGCTAAAGAAGATGAACACACAAAAATTGTCATAGAGGGCACAATTTTAATTATGTAGAAAAAGTGGTAAATTTGACCATAATAAGAGAAGCTACAAAACAAACACTTAATCACGAGTTGAGGTTTGTTTTGATTAACTTATCTTTTTTCAACATATTTTTTTCATTATAAATTCTATACTTATTTTGTGAATAATGGACAATCAATTGTAACTAAGGAAGATCCAACAAGAAAAGCAAGTTACTCTAAAGCACATCCATATGCATCAACTCCAACATCTAAGATGAAAAGAACATTTGGATTAGTTAATCCTACCAATTTTGAACTTTTATTCAAACCAAGAGGACGTAGGTGGAAGGGTCACCTAAGTATTACATCGCGCCAACTATAGGAACAAGTTGTAAAACACATATATGTTGGAACTAGCAATGAAATAGGAAGTCAATAGAGTGTTAATGATAGCTAGTGGATTTATTGTCTTATAAACTTGTTGGTAGGTTATAATTAACTATTATTTCATTTATTGTATAGGTTAGACAATGGTTATGAATTATCTAGTGTTTTGTAATGAATTCTACTTTTCATATAGCAGTTTTTCAATGAACTACATCTTTGTGAAATAGGAAGTCAAAAGATTCAATTATATAAAGAAAATTATTTAAAATGAGACTTATAGATGGTTTGACTATTAGGAAATTGGATTTAAATGTTGTAGCCAACAAAGGCATTTGCAGCTAAGAAATCTTACTTTCTTTCATAGTTCATAAGGTCTGATGATGTCACTTAGGAATAAGGACAATTAAAAAAGCTATTAATGGAAATAAAACCAAACAAAGAAAAAATGGATTGATAAGAGGGACCATCAAAATCTAGAAGTAAGTACATAATTCAAGATAAGTTTCAAAAAGGACTTTCAAAATTGGAAAAAATAAATTAAGTCACAAAATGGATATAACATCATCAAACATCTTAAGTTTTTAAGAATGTTGAGGCTTCTTTATTCATAAAAGAGATGGTTGATTGTAATGTAATCTACTTTATTACATTGTTACATCATCAAACATTAGAGTTACATTGTACACATTTAAGTTATCTACTTATTATAATGCTACATCATCAAACATTAGAGTTACATTATATAAACCTACCTTCAAAATTTTCTATTCCTTCAAATCTATCAAGTGTAAATATATTAAAACCACTGCTAGTGAAATACATTGATGAAGTTGGCAGTCTATGAATCCTTGGCAATCTTATTTGATCCCCGCTAAGGCTATATCCCTTTTCCACAAACTCAGCTTCCAATGGCAATTCATCTAATGTCTAATAAAAGGCAAAAGTTAAAAACATGTTAGGGCACCTAACTTCAAGGTACGTGAAATAGGATACTAAAACTTAAGAATTCAGTTCAAAAGTTCATTTCATTCAACAAAACCTATTGTCATTCACCCAACCGATCATTATTAGTAAACCAGTATAAGTCACCATATAGTCCCAATGAACACTAGCATATGGATTATGTTGGCTCTCTGCACTTGTGCGATTTAGAGCATTAAATATTATAATTTTACTCCTTCCTTTCATATTAAAAGTTTAATATTGCTAAAGTAAACTACATACCAGTAAGAAATGATGACTACAAGAAAACATAGATTAAGACAACTTACAAACATCTGAAAATTAGAAAAACTCACCCTAAATGTTTGATGAAGAACTTGAAGTATTTCTCTTGTACACTTTCACTTAATTGCTATCTCATTAAGCTCCTATAACATCTCTACAAAAAAATTTCCCCTATTTTAAATAAGAGATGTCACAAAACATTATTAACTCAGTTAAAAGCAGTGTCTCTATAATTCAGAAGAAGAAATAAAAACTATAACTAAGACCAATATATTCTTGGTAACCTATAGAGTTTCTTAACAAAGACATTATGTAGTTCACACTTTATATGGTTCACCTACACTAGCAGTAACCAAGTAGCATTAGAAAATATTAAACCCTATATTGTAGTCAATGAAGCTACAAGTATTATAGTAGTACTTACATTGCTTACATATGCTGCCTAAGAATTAACTTCATTCATTATTTTATTACCCTATAAGAATAGTCACTAAACTATATATGAGCTCCTCATGTCCGGTAATAGAAATGAAAAAAGTTTTAGATAAGAGAACAAGTGTTACCAGTTGGTAGCAACATTACTGAAGAAACAGTTTCTAAAACTAGGGAGATGAGCTCATTAAACTTCGTCACTCGTCACTTTTTGTTCTTCTTCCTCACTGTCACTGTGTCTGACGTTGTTCAACCTTGCCATTAGTTGCTCGTTGCCATCTTTTTCATAGCTCACCTTTACCGCTCGTCGCTCGTCACCCATCGCTATTGCTTGTTGCACAACGCCACCCTAGTTGTCAGCTGATAGGTCTATTCCTTTTGGTTGGCCGATTAAGAAGTAGAGATGATTTTTGGGATTATTTTAGGAATTTTGATAAAGGAAGTAACTAAACAGCCGACAATCCATAGCCATCCATAGCCTACCGACTGTTATATATATTATAATAATATATAAATTAATAATTATTATTATTATATTATTATTATTAAAATATTTTATAATTGGAGCTGGCCATAGTCGGCCATATATTGTCACCTGTATAGTTAGCCCCTTTGATAAATTAGGGATTTGATTTTGGTGGGTTTGGGAATGGGCTCAGTCAAGTAAAGGTCGAGTTTAGGCTAGGATTTAGGTTAGAGTTAGGCTGGGTTATAATTTTATTTCTTATAATCTATGTCAACAATTAGTGTGGGTCCTATTTTATTATGTCATCATGCTATATGGATAGAATTAATAGTTAACTAATCAAAAGTCAACAAAATCAACATTTAAAGGGTAACTTATACTATTTTATAAATTTTTTGAGGTAAAATTAACTATTTTACAAACGTTATGGGGTAAAGTAGTACACTAACAAATGTTAAGAGGTTAATTAAACCTTTTCCAAAGCATTAGGGGGGAAAATATACCTTTTCCCAAAGCTCAATAATAAAATGTTTCTAATGCTTTAAAGGATGAAAAATATGAATGATAAACTTCTAGAAAGCTTAATAAAATAGAAGACATTGAAATGAAATCAACAAAAACAAAATTAAAGCTTGAAAGATGAGAATGCTAAATAAGAATATAAAGCACTTGACACTTTTAAGTTTAATCACTTTGTATACTCAAATCTCTCTCAAACTTGCATAAAGATTCTTCCAAACCACTTAGTAATCTTATTTATAGTATTTGAAAGCTCAAATGATTGTTTTGGTTGCATTTATTAACTGCTAGAAGGTGAAAAAACTATTGAAAATTGAGACAAAAAAGCTAGCCATTATTTGAAAAATGCCTTGATCGGTTGACATATAATAAGGATAGGTCAACCTATTACTAATAAACCTATTTATGGTATTGATCAACCTATAGACAAAAAAAAAAAAAGCAACTAATTGACCAAATCAAGACATTGGTAGACCTATAGTTATGTATAAACGTTTTCCAGTTCTGTAACTAACTTCATTCAATTTCAAAACACCTTAAATTAATTCTAAATTTATTAAAACAAATCTCAATAAGTTTCAAACATTTCCTAGAGTATTTAGGAACACCAAGATATAACAATTAAGCTAAACAAATAAATTATGTCTTGATTTGTGACAAATTTAACTAAAATTTGAAATTTTTGCTTTCAAATGAATCCTAAAACAATTCAAACACAACTTATTTCCTTTACTTTAAAAGCATTGGATACAAGTTTTAAATCTAATTCTAAAACTATTTCACTTGCCAAAATAATTCAATTGATTTAAACATAAAATTTGCCTTGGTTATTGAAAATTTTCATATTAAATAACTTTAAACCTTTTCAAAAGCTTTCAAAAATTTAACAAACATTTCAAAATTTATTTTTCACATAAACACTTAACTAAAACAACTTCAAACACACTCACACAACTTCAAACAACTTTTCAAAAGACTTTGACATTTCAAGAGAAATGCTTTAAACTAAATCATATAATTTCCTCTTAATTATGTAACTTAATACTAACATGATATTCTTAACCAATTCCTTATCTTCACATGCATTAATCAAACTTAACCAAACTCTAAAACTTTAACCACAATCTTAAATGCAATACAATATGTAAATCTTTATATAAAAGTGATCCCTTTCAAGTATTGATAAAGATAAAGGAAAATGTAATCCTAAGTTATTCAAGCTTGATCTTCTTAAGCTTGAACTTCAATCTTCATCCTCTCATCAATGTGTATTCCATGTCAATCTTGAACTTTAATTTTCTTCATTTGACACAACAATTCCTTTGGGCTCCACATATACGATTTTACACAAATTTCACTTACTTATCTTTTTAATTACACTAAAACTAAAACATGAGGATCAATTATATTTTGTCATCATCAAAACTAATGATTGAAACATCCCTTAGTTCAACAACTCTTTTCTTGGTATGCAATCATTTTATTCTTAATGTTATACCCTCATCCCTGTTACTCACTTATTGTAACTATTCCTGTTCTTCTGAAGTCTTATAATCACTTAAACTCTAATATCTTCTGATCATTTAAATAATTAAATTGCATCTAGCATGTATGATTTTTCTATTGAAACTTTCACATAAATCACTATCAATGATGCTGCATTTTACCTTATTATTTATGGTGAAAGAATTATACTATTTTTCTATTGCAACATTGAAAAATTACTCATATGTAATATGTTTTAACTCCATTAATTCATTCAGAGTAGCATTGATTGGTTCATTAGAGATTTGAAATTTTCTTTTAGAAAACCTATTTCAATTGCAAGCTCTTATGTAGTCTCTTCACTTTGTAAAAAAATGTTTGACACAATACATATGTCTTTAGAAAGAATATTACTGATAACTTTTATTAAACTGTATTATAAGTGAAATATATTAGCAAAGAGTCTACGTAAAGGGATAAGTAAAGCCATCAAAATAAAATTTTATGCATATCTTTTATCTATCTATCATTAACATCCATTTTTTACTTCTTTCAAGTCCCAATCAACTCTAAGTAGCTTTAAAAACCAAGACCATGGAACTCATCCTTCAACCCTTAATCTCTTAAACTAAAAGGGATGAGTCTAGCTAAATAAATTAAAGAAATGCTTGTTGA
>JAOXYD010221970.1:0-18892 GCA_028565735.1 Pinacopodium congolense
ACATAATTAAACATCCATAAACAAATTTAGCATGATAACGTAACTGAAATTAAACATTAAGCACAAAAATTAATCAAAGAACATAATAAATATAATTTAAGCAACAAGCCTTTGATTAATTCAAAATAACAACAATAATACATAAAATTAAGGATTTAGAATGAACCAAATCACATGTCCATATGGTATTCTAACTCAAATCACGTGCATGAAGCTATTGGAAATTGAAAATAACCTGAAAATCTCAAATTACAAAAGATTGAAATGAAAAACAATCTAAAGCTACTTTGATATGAAAAACTACTAAAACAAAAGTGTTTAACTCCTCAATTTGATGCTTAAAATATCTAAAGAGTTCCTCTATTTATAGGAATGGAGTAGCTGTAAGTAAAGGAAAAAGACAAACAACAATTGTTGAAGAATCTGCTGAAAAATCGTGTCTGCGTCTTTCAATGGCGGTCTACACCGAATTATAACGACGTCGTTGAAGGATGAATAGCCAGTCGTTAGTTATCTATTTTTTACCTTTTCAACAATGGTATGTGGATCCATCAACGGTGGACAACTAGGTTGCCATTAATGGTCCAGATTTATGTCCTTCTTTGTTGTTTTTGCATATTTCTCCAATTATTCACATTAACCTATAACTTAAATATTTGTAAATATTAATTAAATAATTAAGCACTAAAATAGGGGTAAATATATAAAAAATAAGATCCAAAAACACTATAAAATTCACCCTTATAGTTATTCTTGGGCCTTTAAAAAAAGAGTTAAGAGGTTATTGTTGAGCCTACAAAAAGTATTTGTCAAAAGGTTATACTTGAGCCTTTGAAAAAGTAAAGAGAGTTATCTTTGAACCTAAAAGGAGGTTATAAGTTAAATTTATATTTTCATTGTTTATTTCATCTTAAATAAAGTGCAAGTTTCTTTTCATTTTATTTGTTTCATATTTGTTTTAGCTTTTGCAAATTTATTAAATTGTTTTTGTGTTATTCTTGCATAAATATTTTAGAACCTAATTCACCCCCCTCTTAGGTGCCATTTAGAACCAACAACTTCCAACTATAAAATACAAAAAAAGATAAAATTTGTGGAGCATATCAAATGGGAAAACAAGTAAGAAGTTCTTTTCAAAGTAAAAAATTGGTAACATCTTCTAGACGTCTTGAATTACTTCATAAGGATTTATTTGGTCCTACTAGAGGAGCTAGTTTAAGAGGAAAATCATATGCATTTGTTATTATTAATGATTTTAGTCATTTTACTTGAGTTTTATTCTTAAGTTCAAAAGATGAATGTTCCAAATCTTTTGTTAGTTTTGCAAAAAGAATTCAAAATTAGAAGTCTTTACCTATTACGTCCATTAGAAGTGATCGTGGTAGAAAATTCAAAAATGATATGTTTGAATGTTTTGTGACAATCATGGAATTATGCACAAGTTTTTTGCACCTAGGACTCCTCAACAAAATGGTGTAGTAGAGAGGAAAAATATATCTTTACAAGAAATGGCACGAACTATGATAAATGAATATGATTTTCTAAAATATTTTTAAGCTGAAGACATTGCATGTGCATGTCACATCATTAATAGGATGAACATAAGACATAAATTAGATTAAAAAAACCTTATGAGCTTTTGAATGGTAAGAAACCAAGAATTAGTGGATGTAAATACTATGTTTTGAATACTAAATATAGTTTGGGAAAATTAAATTCTAAAATAAATGAAGGCATTTTCTTAGGATATTCTTTATCTAGTAAAGCATATAGAGTTTACAACAAGAACTTTCATGTCGTTGAAGTGTCTATGCATGTTTTTTTTTTAAAGAAACTAATCCTTTCAAAAGAAAGAAAGTACTTTAGTTTGATGATGATTTATCAAAGGGAATAGAAAACCTTTCACTTGAAGACAATGGACAAACATCACAAATTGTTGAACCAAATAGAGAAGGAGGACTTGAAGAGCTATCAAGAGATTGGAAATACAAGAAGAAGCATCCCACTAATCAAATTATAAGTGATGTTCACCAAGGGGTAACCACAACATCTCAATTTAATTTATCTTATACTGCTTCATTTCAAAGATTGAACCTAAAATAATAAAAGAAACTCTAGATGATGAGAATTGAATTTTAGAAATGAATGAGGAATTGGAACAATCTAAATGGAATAAAGTTTGGATGTTAGAATGTAGACCTATAGATCATCCTACAAAAGGTACTAAATAAGGTTTTAAGAATATATTAGATGAACAAGGTAACATCATTAAGAACAAAGTAAGACTAGTGGCTAAAGGGTATAACTAAGAAGAAATAATATATTATGATGAGAGGTTTGCCCCCGTAAGTATATTAAAGGCTATTAGACTACTTCTTGCATTTATATCTTACATGGGTTTGAAACTGTTTCAAATGGATGTCAAAAGGGTGTTTTTAAATGGCCTTATTCAAGAAGAAGTGTATTTGAACAAGCCCCCAGTTGTGAACGTCATGATGCATCCAAACATGTTTTTAAACTTTCTAAATCATTATATGGTTTAAAACAAGCACCTAGAGTTTAGTATGATAGAATAAGTACCTTTTTACTTGAAAATGGTTTTGAAAAATGGAAAGTAGACACCACCTTGTTTATCAAGAAAGATCAAAATGCTTTATTAATTGTTCAAATATATGTTGGCGATATTATTTTTGGTTCTACTAATGAAAGTTTGTGTAAAGAATTTGCTAAGTGTAAGTAGGGAGTTCAAGATAAGTATGATAGGAGAATTGAATTTCTTCCTCAGACTCCAAATCAAGTAATTAAGGGATGGAATCTTCATAAATCAATCAAAGTATACACGAGAACTCCTTAAGCATTTCGGTATAGATCAAACAAAACCCTTACGCACTCCCATAAGTACATCCACCAAATTAAATAAAGATGAAGATTGAAAAACTATAGATAAAAATATATCGAGGTATGATAAGTGGTTTGCTATATTTAACTGCTAGTTATCTTGACATTATGTTTAGTGTTTATTTATATGCACATTTTCAATCTTCTCCTAAAGAATCACATTTACTAGTTATTAATCGTATTTTGTGTAATCTAAGTGGTACCTTGCATTTGGGACTTTGGTATCCTAAAAATGATTGTTTGGATTTAATTGGGTATTCTGATATTGATTATGCAGTTAATTTGCTAAATAGAAAAGGTACATCTGGTACATGTCATGTCTTAGGAATTGTATTAGTTTCATAGTTAGTCGAAAACAGAATTATGTTGCATTATCTACGGTGGAAGTTGAATATGTGGCTATCGGTAGTGGCTATACTCAAGTATTATGGCTTAAACAAAAACTTAAAGACTATGGTTTTCAACTTCATAGACTTCCAATTTAATGTGATAGCACAAGCACCATTTATTTGACTAGGAATCCCATCCAACACTCTAGGACTAAATATATTAAAATTTGTTATCATTTTATTCGCAATCATGTGCAAAATGGAGTTATTAAACTTGAATTTATTGATACATTACATCAAATAGCGAATATCTTTACTAAGCCGTTGCGTGAAGATCGTTTTTGCAATATTAGAAGGGAAATTGGTATGATCGATGGCCATTCTCTTTAATGTTTACTCCTTTTGTATTGATTACAAAAAGGGGGAGATGTATGTGATATTGATATTATGCATGAGTTTATTGGGAGTTAGATATGCATGAAGGAGTTAGATATGCATGAACTAAGGGGGAGTTGTTTAGTTTTGAAACTTGCACTCTTATTGCATTTATTCTATTAATTGTATTATTTTAATATTACTTAGTTTTTTCATCAATAAAAAGGGGGAGATTATTGAACCAAAGGAGGTTCCATCCAATTTTGATGATGACAAAATACTCTTTCTACTAATCTATTTGTTTAAAATATGCTATAAAGATGGGCACATTCAAAGCAAAATGTTGATCCAAAGTGTAGCAATCACTGTTGAATGAAGATCGGTCAATCAAATAAGGCATCAAAATAAAGGACCAGTCTACCAATGTCAATGGTTCAATCAACCTAATATGGCTACTCATGAGATTGGTCAATCGTATAAGAAGATCGGTCAATCAAACAACGCTAAAGAAGACATTGGTCGACCGACTAAATCTACCAGCTAATCAAAGGTGTATATCGGTTAACCGAATGAAGAAGATTACGCAGCAATGATCATATTACACAATGATCACAAGAATTATACAACAGTCAAAAGAATTAAATGAGAAGAATGTTAGGCAATGGCTAATTGGCCTTGAGAATAGTATAAATAGATGTGTTTTGTGTTGTTTATGTATCCAAGAAATATTAAAAGTGTTTTTGCATTATTAGTGAGTGTTCTTGAGTGTTTACGAGCTTTTGGTAAAATTGTGGTTGAGTATTTTGTGAGGGTTATTCTTAAGCTATAAAAAGAAGAGTGTTGTGGGGTTACTCTTGAGCATATAAGAAGAACATATCAAAGGTTATTCTTGAGCCTTAGAAAAAGAAGAGAGTTATCCTTAAGCCAAAACGGAGTTTGGAAATTGTTAAATTTCTTAATTCACCTTTTGTAATTCATTCTTATTTTTACTTCAATTATATTTCTTTTCAAAGCTTTGAATACCGTACCGATACCTATACCGATATTGGATTTAGTTTTAAAATAGTATTGGTTTCAATATCAGATTTAGTTCTAAAGTAATACTATATTCGTATCAACCAATAATGATACCGTTTCGGATAACTTTTTAAAATTATAAATTAGTCTCTAATTTTTATAAAATTTACAAAATAGTCCCCCTATAAATTATACCTAAAATTTTTAACTGTATTTCAACCTTGTCTCAGAAAATCAACAATAATATAAATTTATCATATTAAAAACTATATCTTTATTTCTATTAATTATAAATATCAAATAATAAGAATACCAAACATTCACATATAAAATTCATTTAACTTAAATATAAACTTCAATTAATGAAATCAAAACATAGAACAATAGCAACCCATAATCATAAGTATTACAAAACCATAATTATAAGCATTCACATACATTCATATAAATGTATTCAATTAATTGTTTAAACATCATACAGTAAGAACAAATATAAAATCATCACATCATCTCATGCTAAGGAATACAGTAAAGCGAAAATGAAACCTGAAATAAAAATAGTTATAGTTATTTATAATGTATATATATAATTCAACATATACAACAATTACAAATAAAGCTAAAAAAAGAGAAATACTTGAGGAATTTGGAACTTCATTCAACAATATATCCACTTAGATCGCATTGACCCCAATTTTCATTTGGTACAAAATCCTTATTAGTATATAGAGTTTCACCATCACCATCATTCAAACTCATTTCACCAAATGACATATCAATAGTCTCCCAACTAAGGTTATCCTCCAAATCAATTTCATTAAATAAACTTGACTCTTCAGAAATTCAATCAGCTAAGACATCAATATGATCAAGGCAAAGAGGCAGAACTACTTGTTCTATTAAGAGTCCTAATAAAAAAATAAAATAAAATCATTACTTTATGTTGACAAATATATTAAACATATTAATGAAAAAAAATACCTTTCTCTTAACTTCAAATTGTAGCTAACAAAAACAAATCATTTAATTTTTGGTGTTCCAACCTATTCCTTCTCTTAGAGTGAATGAATTCAAATGTACTCCAATTTCTTGTACAAGTGCTCACACATTGGCTAAGAATTCGAATTGCAAACTTTTGCAATTTTGGAACGCCATTTCCAAATTGACCCTACCAATCAACTATAGAATAATAAAAAAAACTTTATAAATAAAAAGAAATCATGATTAAATTTAAACAAGTAATAAAATTAAAGAAATTCATACTTAGATTAAGTCTGTCTCTTTGCCTTATTGCAACGTGTTCCCAAAATCACCATAATTATCCTTGTAAACCGCCAATTGTGAGCTAAGGATGTCCCGCAATGCCTCACTTCTAACAATGTTAATGATAGTCATCAACATGTCCATCTAAACTTCAGGATCTTTTGAGAAATTTGACTTAAAGTAGACTCTAGGATTTAAGAAAGCTCCAGTAATTAAAAAAAAAAGGATTATAGTTGTATTTCTCATCTCTTATTTATAACTATAAGATAATGATTGTAAAAGTTAAGTTATTCTTCAAATTAGCCTTAATTGCTTCTTTAGCCTTCTCTATAGCATCAAAAAAATATCCCATTATTGCCTTTTCATCACTACCAATAAGACGGAGTACCTTCACACAAACTCGAACAACAAACTGACATTGAGACCAAAATTCAAGATCTTCAAGTATAATTATGGAAAACTTCCAACCCAGTATTAGATCTAGCATGCAGTGATGCAACCCACTTCTGACTTGTAAATATTTTCCTCAAATCATTCTTCTTTTAAGAAAACTCTTATTTGATAAGAAGTTAGTTATAAATTTAGTGATTGCATGACAACATAAATTTTTACGATTTTTGTACTCTTTTCTCATCAAATTCAAAACGCAAGCATGATTTTAAATGAACTTAGTCACTTTTTTTGCTTTCTGCGCAATTTCATCAATAATAGGAAAGTATCTAACATTTCCTATATCCTCTAACATCAAATCAACGCAAAGTGCTGCACAAGGAGTAAAAAAAAAAAGAACTATACTTACTTTGCAATGCCTTCCTGGCTTTTTTATTTACACTATCGTCGTTTGTAATAAATTGTACAACATTTGCAGGCCTAACTTCATTCAAAATCTCATAAAAAATCCCAAACAAAGTATCACTATCCTTTACAAGGCTAGATACGTCAATTGATTTCAAGAACATTGTCCCTTTAGTAAAATGCACTAAGAAGTTTATAATAGGTTCTTGTCTTATAATTGTCCAACCATCTCCCATAATTGAAAACCCATGAGTTTCCCAATGCTGTCTTCTTTCACTCAAATAACTTTTCATATCAGCAACTGTACAACTCAAAATTTTACCTCTCATTTTATACACACTAGGGACTTTGTAACTTGTACCATGAAATGCAATAGCATACGCCATATGTTGAAAATAATAAGATTGTACTATATTAAATGATAAGTCTGCATGAAACCAGCATCTCACTACTGCCATATCCACATTATAAGTTACTTCTTTATATTGTAGTGCACTGCAGATTGAAGGTTGTGCTCTAGGAATTGTTCTTATAGAAAAAAAATTAGACCCTTGCCTCCTATTCCTGACATTAGATGAGCTTCCAACAATTCCTTCTTGTTGGGTAGGAATATCATATTCAACATTATCAATATCATCCTACCCATTATAAAAGGAACTTCCACTTCCAATCTCATAATTCAATCTTTGTCCTCTATTTCATTCATCTTGATGATCTTTAAGCATTGTCTTCATCTCCCAATTTATATCATGGCTAAATTTTTTACACAATTCTACATTACCTTTTATTCCGACTAAGTGTGTCTTCAACCTTGTAATTCCCCCACCTTTCAAATGTTTGTCACAATGAACATACATTGTATGGTTCCCCATACCAGGAACTGCTCTTACATTAGCCTAAGTTGGATCATCAAATCAGCCATGAGAAATTGAATTCTCAGGAGTACTTGAACTTCCCTCCATTTACCTATAAGAATAAATGAAATAACATATTAAACACAACCTCCTTTTGCAAGGTATCTTAACTTAATGATAGTTGAGAACAATATCAAACTTGATAAATAGAACAATATTAAACTTGATGATAGTTTAGAACAATATTAAAGTTAATGAACCAAACAATATTAAGGCTAATAGTGTTATGTGTTAAGAAGAAAATTACCGAACATATTTATCTGGAAATATTCCAATCTTGAAACAGGTGTAGGAAACAATCTGGAAATATTCTTCTACTATTCAATCATGTAAGAAACAAGTGTATTTAGAAATATTCCAATCATTCCAAATAGCAAGGGATTATAGCTACTACTCAATATATGTTCAACTGCAAATAAAAACAAAATAAGAATTTTTCTACTATTTATTATAAAAACAAATTGTTGTTTTGTCAACACAAATAAGAATTCTGCATGTTTTGTCAAATACAAATAAGATTCAAGCATTTGCAATTCAGTGGTTGATCACAAATACCCCTCTCATAGATCAACCATACATCCATAGTGCTCAATCATGTCCATGGTAAGCATAGCTCACTATCATTACATTGTAAATAATTGAATTTATCTTAAGTATTTTTTGAAAAGTATTTTCTGCCAATGTTATAATCCCACATTTGGAATACATATCAACCAAAGCATTAATCATCTCCTTATCTATTTCAAACCACATTTTGAATAGATAACCAAGAAGTTGCTTTCTAGGACTTAAAGCAAATCGTGAAGCACATGCATTAAATACAGTGACAAGGATTAGAGCATCAAGTATCGATGCTTCTTTCTCCTTGAACTCTTTTAGAAGGTTAAAAGAAACTTCACTTTGATGTTAACAGCTTTTACTAATTGATCATGCACTACTTTGTAACCAACATTCATTTAAGGAAAATATTAAAAAAATAAATTCATTCCTTTCCACTTTACACCTTTAAACTAAGTAGGAAATTGATTAAATGAAGATAGACCTAACCAATCACAATTACCGCTGACTTCAAAGCAAAAGCTCACTAGCTAACACCAACCAGCCCTTTTGACCATTTTTTCCCCATTTCAATTAACAAGTAGATACCTTGAAACTATCACATAACATAAAACTTGACAAATAATCAAAAACTAACTACAAGTACTACTGACTTCAAAGCATTCCATGATATATGCAGTAAGTTTCATAGAATTAAGGGTGACTACCACAACAAAGCAACATCAAAAAGCATTAAAAAAAATCTATGCACTTGCTGCTAACCAAGTTTACTTAAAGGAGAGTAATTTTATCCTTATCTTAAATTTTTCTTTAGAAGAAGACCCCACTGCTTGCTCCCAAGATGCAGCACTCCAGGCTCTACCAAATAACTTTTATACAAAATTTCTTTAGTTCTACATAACTAGTGGATAAAGAAAATATGGATGCTCTTAGCAATTATCTCGTAAGATAATCAATCAACCATCAATAAACACTGAAACTTTTAAAAAGATTTCAACGGGATGTCTTTGATTAAGATGGGACAAAAATCACAAACCTATATGACCTATGAATGTTGTAATGATAAAAAATGCAACAAGATTAGCTAATAAAGCAAGTACTGCAAAATTCGCAATTAAATAGCAAATTAAATAGGTTTATTCATAGATAATGTTATTCTATGAATTTACAACAACCCATAAGAGAAGCAAACTCAGGAAAATGAAGGTTTGGGTTTCAAACAGAAAAGAAAGGCTACTGTATGTCCTTGAAGAGCAAAAGAAGAGTAGCAACGATGAACTGGACAAAGTAACCAGTGGTGACGAAGCAACCAACAGTGAAGAAGAAGCCACTAGCGGTGAAGAAGAGACCACCAGCGAAGAAGAAGCGACTACCAACCAAGGGAAAGGGAGTGGTGGCAATGAACTAGATGAAGCGATTAGCGGTGACGAAGCAACTAGTGGCAAAGAAGAAGCCACTAGCGGCAAAGAAGCGACCACCAATGAAGAAGAAATTACTACCAGTGAAGAGGAAGTGAGCAGCTGCGAAGAGGAAGCAAGACCGAGAGTAGAAAGCTAGAGACAGACTAAGAGAGAGAGAGAGAGGGATGACATGATAGAGACTCAAAAGGTGAATTTTGTTTAATTTCACTTTGGTCCCCGGTATATTTCGAGTACCAAACACTGGTGGGGTATTGGCCGAAATACTAGGTACCGACCGGTACCCATACCCGAAACAAAATCATTAAATTCCGTTTTGTTTTACAACATTATTTCTTTTTATTTATGCAATTCAACATTGTTTGTCTAGTTTCCACGTTTTTAATTTACATAAATTTTTAGAACCTAATTCACCCCCTTTTAGGTGTCATTTAGGACCAATAAACCCACTACCTCTAAAGCTGTATATGTTATTATAGCATAAGCTGCAATGCTAAGAGACCTCACTGATTTCCAATAGCCTTGAGCTAACGCAACTAATCCTACATCTGTTAAACCTTCACAAAAACATAAGTTCAAATCTTCAAATTGTTTGCAATGCCTTTTAATGCCTCTAGACTTTGATCTCTAACATAGCAACCCTGATGGTGATTAGATAATGAAAACCAAAATTAGCAATTAGTATCTTTCCATCACCTTAGTATAGATGACTCTGAATTGGTAACAAATTGTATAACATCAGGTGACAAGTGAGGGATGCATAAGAAAGTTGAAGCATAAACTAGATATTATTGAAAAACATTAATGTACTTATAACGACAATCTAAAATAAGGAATAGCTCAACTGTTATTTGACCCTTTCCCCCATGTACTATAACTCAAGTTTAGACCCTAATTGTAGTTAAAGAGTAAAAAATAAAATTAAATCAACATAACTCAGTATTATATGGAAACATTTAAGAAATAGATGACACAAAAGTTTAAAATTCATCTGAAAAATAAGAACATTATTCTCTTTATTTCTATTTAATTCAACAAGCTTTGTAATTTAAGAAATTAAATGCTTTGGCATCAGTATTTTAAGAAATCAAAACAGAAAACAGAAAACAGAAATTCATTAACAACTACAGGCAGTTGCAAAAGTAATTCAATTAAGTAATGAAAAAAAATGAAAGGAAGCCAACCTAAGACTTAGCTTATAGGGAACTATTCAAGTATTGATAATAGGAGCTGTAAGAAACTCTAGGTAACAATGAACCTATGAATCCAAAGATTTCAAGTAGCTATACTTGTGGGCAATAAATGTGAAGCCTACACTTGAAATATTGGAGCACCATATCAAGCTTAACTTTTCAAGATTTGGGAAGCCATCAATAAGAGAACTCAACCTAAGATTAAATAGACAGTATGATTCATACTGGTCATCATTTGGTGCATCATTTTCAATAGAAGAATAAAATTTAACTAACGTAAGCATCAACTGATCACCGCCCCTTCTTCTTCGCTGCAAATGAAAATCTATCACATATATCTCTGAAAATTATTTCTTACGATTAGGGATGTCAATCGGGTGGGTCAGGTCGGGTTCAGGTTGGGTCATTTCTGGTTAACACCAATTCGGGTTCAGGTTGGGTTAATTTGGGTTCGGGTCAATTTCAGGTCGGGTAAAGTTCGGGTTGGGTCAAATTCAGGTCGGTCAATACGGGTTGACTAGTCGGGTTAAATAAAGTTTCATATATGTATAAATAAAAAAATTTGTTTGTCATTTCCCAAACTCTAAATTCTAAATAACAATATATTTAATTAATTTTTTGAAATAATTATTCGTTAATGCGGTTAATAATTTAAAAATAAGAATTTTAATTTGTTTGCTAAAAATTTTAAAATGAACCTCTTAACTTAAATCAGTTTTTTTAATTTAAGGATAAACTTGTTTGCAAGTTTTTTAAAAATTTACTTATACGAATATAATGGTTTATGTGAGACTAAATAAAAACTAAGTGGGTTATTTGAGAATTCTCAAGCTAATTAATATTAATAAATTTATGACTCATTTTCTCATTATACCTCAATAATCTTAAAGACTTCAAGAAGAATATCAATAAAATCTCTTGTTGCATACCCATTTTTAATATCACATACGATGAATCAACTTTAAAAAAAGTCACACATAATATCAACGAGATGTTGACAAATAGTGTCAAACTCATTTAATGAAGGCTCTTGTGATATTTACGATAGTGTTTATAAAATTAAATCAGATTCATTCATTTAACCAGATTAAGCAATAAATGATCGAATGATTCTTATTATTAACTCTTTATGTATTAATCGGTCAGTTCAATAATAAATCAATTGATTAAGTGATAAGACTGACTGATTAAATGATAAAATTCTTCAGTTTACTATTTAAATTAATCAGTTAACCTTTAGAAATTAAACCAAGCTCAAATTTTATTTTGATTCATTTATATCAATTTCATCACTGTCTAATAACATTAATTGATCCCTAGTTTTTAAAATATTACTTAAAATTGTATTATAATGTCATAATACTCTTCTTATGATAAACTAAACATTATTTAAAATTGTATTATAATGTTATAATACTCTTCTTATGATAAACTACCTTTTATCTTAAGTTAATTAGTTTGGCTAGCATATGATCTTATAATCATATTCGATGGTTAATTCAGTGGAAGCTTGTGATTATAATCATAAGCTTAATGCTTTGAAAGATGAAACAACATGTGATCTTATTTATTACCTTTTGAATTTTTTTATACACTTTTAGCTTAATTGACTTGATTTAAAACAAAAAAAAATCATTAGTTAGCCAAATCATTGAACAATTGATAATTGTGTTTTTGTATATGTTTTTTTAAGTGTTTTGCATGTGTTTATTGCATAATAGGTTGTTTTTATTGTGTTTTAATATTTATTTTGTGTATTTTTATTTAGTATAATTTTAATTATTGTTTTGTTTGTTTTTAGTATTAATTTGTAGTAAATTTTGTTTATTTAAGTGTTTTTATTATTATTTAATTATTAATGTTGGGTCATCTACCCTTAGCTTCATAGTAGTGATTTCAAAGGAGTGTCAGTTACAATGTTTTTGCTTTCATGTATTTTCTTATTTATTATTATTTGTACTTATACTCTAGCATCTACAATAATAAGACTTAGTGTATTATAAATTTCTCCTGACATATATTATTATTATCATACATTTTGTATTTCATTCCTTATATTTTCTTGTGCTATCATTTAATTTTTTTATTTTTTACATATGTTTTTCGTTAGTAGACAGGCTTACGCGTGATCTAAGGACTTTAATTCTTAGGTCCCATATGTTAATCATGTGCTTAGTTCAAGTCATGAAAACATTAGTTTCAGAACCAGGTTACATGATTTAGGTCCTAAGTCATGTGCTATTTGTTACTAAGAACATATAAAAATTCAACTCATTATTAAAATAACTCCCTCATTCAAAATATCTAGCATTCTTTTTTTTTTTTTTTTTGCTTCCTTTCATCATGAGTAAACAAGTGTGATTCCTTAACCATTCTTTTTTCTTCTATTCACCATGATTATATAAGTTCAATTCCTTACCTAACTTAACTATAAAGCCCATGATGTGGGCTTCGCTACCATCAGGCACCTATCCTCATAACCAAGGCCCAAAAGAAACCAATTGAGTAGTTAAATGTGTCATAAGGAATCCTCAAGGTGCCTATATTCAATGCATCAATAGTTCTAGTAGGGATAGAAACTAATAATATCATGTTCTAGGACTCGTTGAAGATGATGTAGTAGATGGTAATGATATAACACTAGCAATAACAATAATCTCCACCATCAGCAGTAGCCCCTGAGCAGGAGATATTAGATATGCAGCTATTGATAACATAGTTAAGATTCCATCCATTAGAGTTTGATGGAACCAGATTCAAGGAGGCCATAGAATTTATGAATGAGGTGGAGATGAGGGGCAAGAGGCTACATTATTCCAATATCCAAGTGGTAGGCCTAGTAGAGATATCCATTTAAGGAGTGGTTAAGGATTGGTATCGAGAACATGTCCTTCTGTATTTGGTCGTAGTTAGCTGATTACAATTCAGTGAGAGATTCATAGACTATTTCCTATCCTTTATAACTTAAGAGGCATTGAGGTCAAAATTACTAAACATACGCCAAAGGATAGTATGATGGATAAGCACACTACAAACTTCATTTGATTGAGTTGATATTCCAAAGAGATCAAATGAGCTAATGAAGAATAATTAATATGTACAATGGGTAAGGCATATTTTTCGATGTGACTATGAGCTAATGGGAGTTCTCCATCCTAGTGTATATGGCCAGGTAGTTAGAGAGGGTCTTCATGGAGTAGGGTACCTTAATTAGTGGTAACTATAGTAGAAAATATTGAACAAGATCTTCTAGCTCTCAATAATGGAAAAAGTAACAGTTAATCTTCTCACTAAAGTACAATTAGAGTGTGGGCTTTCAATAATGGATAGTCTATGTGTATGGCAAGGTGAGATCTAACTATAGAAATTTGGGAGAATTCAAGTTTAAACGTAGAGCCAGTAATTGTAGTATTGAGGCAGAGATTAGTAGGTAGAGGACTCTCCCACTATGGCCAATAAGATTGAGGTTTATAAGGGAGATATTTAGGAGATAAATTTAGAGGCTACAATTAGGGACAATCCTCCAACTCTCAGTAAGTAGGTTATGGTTAGGCTAAGGTGCTCACCCAAAGCTCTCAATATGCATAAGCTTTAAATATGATGATATTAGGTATTCTCTCTATTTTTGAATTAGAATTTAGAGTTTTGATATATCCAAAAGTGATCCATTCCTTCATGTTAAAATTTTACTATGAGACTAGATGATGTACTAAATAGGATTGAAGATTCATTATGCATATCCACATCTCTAACTAATGCCATAGAATTAGATCTAATTTATTACTTGTGTCCCTTATAAATCAATGGTAGGATGATGGCAAAAAACTAATGGTGCTACTAGTTCTAGATTTTTACATAATATTATGGATAAACAACCTATTTAATTAGTCTGTCACCTTGGATTATAGATATAAGAAATTGATATTTTGGATTGTAGGTGATGTAACATTTTCTTTTAAGGGAGATAAATAGGACATCTTAACCAATATAATTTTGATAATAATGGCAAATAAGATGCTCAAGCATAGGTTTTGATAGCCTGTTGCTAAACTATCAAATAATAAACCTATACCTAACTGTATAGTAGGGTGAGATAAAGTTGAATCCACAGAGATTTATGAGGTACTGCTATTACTAATGTTATAAAGAAAAACTAAAACTAAAACCCTTAAATTCAAAGAGAACTAACATAACTACGATGGAAAAACAATAAAAAGTACAAACATAAAGCAAAATACAATAAACTAACAACAATAACAAAGAAATGTACTGAAGGAATTGTCAGGATTCTAGAACAATCATTAATCTCAAATCTAGATAAAAGGTGCACGAGCCAAGGTTCTAGCCTATAGGTTCGAAAAAGCTCTCAAACCCGATATTCCTCTAACTTAGGTTAATCTAACAAGCTCTACAAACGCCCCTATTTGCACTATATCCTAGAACAAGCTCTCTAGATTTAATAGTGAAGACACATTAGGTACTAAGGAACGACAAACTTAGGCCACTAACACATAAGCTCAAAAATTGTATACTAAAGGTATGGGTCCCTAAACTAGTTCGTTAAGTATCCTAACAAATCCAACTAACCTATGCTTACTTTTAGAAATTGCTAAGGATAATTATGTATCACATGTTCAATCCTAATATTCAAATTAGGAAATTACCTAAAGGGTGTTCAACCTTAAAAATAATACCTAATTCATAATATTTAACACCAATCCCAAACCAACCTAAGCTTAAAAGCACCAAGGCAATATAAATCCAATCACATTCTCACAATTAATCACACCTTCATCCCTCTTATACCTTAAAGCCCTTAAGAAACTAGCAACACATGCTCAAATCAAACAAAACAATGATTAAATGAACATAATCCATACTTAAGCAAATAAAACTAAGGCTATAAATTCACAACATCAAAGGAAAATCATAATTCAAAAATTAATCTAACACAAACTCTAGTTACTTATACTATTAATCAATTAAACAAAACCTAATTCATCAAAACTTAAAATAACACTCTAAAAAAAATTTCAGCATATATAAATTGAACAAAATTTTACATTAAATGATTGAATTCCTAAGAACATGCATAAATACTGACTATCAAGTATAGATTAACCAAAGACACTAAAAATAAATGAAAACCATGAAATAAAACTTCACAAAACTTAACACTTCATAAAGATAACCTTAATAAAATAAAAATCAAAGCTCAAATAAGTAAAATAAAGGCTAGAAATTTTAGAATAAAAAACTCCATTCATTTGAATAAAGATGTGGTACCATACAATACTAAGGGAATGTTTAGTTGGATTGTGGGTTGTAGTTTTTGTTGTGGTTGTTGTATTTTGTATTGGTAATTGTGTTTTCTTTATCGATTTCTATGCTGTATTAGTATGTTTTCTTTATCAATTTTTGTGTTTAGAAAAACAGGAAATCAAAACCAAAAACAAAAACCAAAGTAAACAAGCCCTAAGAAATTAAACTATGAAACTTATAAATGACAACCCAAACATTACAACCTAGGAAAGAAATAAACTAAGGAACTAAATATCAAGACATACAAAAATATGGATATATAACATTTGAACATGAAAAGAAATGACTAAGTCTAATGAAAAATACAAATAAAATGAGAGAATCAAAGTAAGAAAAATGAAAATCCAAGGAAGCTCCTTTTTTCCCTATAGAAACTTTGATACCGTCTCCTTCAAGAGAGCTTTTCACTTCTTGAAATTGTTTGCCGCTGTCCCTCCAAGTGTCCTCCTTGTTCCAATTGTTTTTGTCATCTTCCTTATTAAGTTTTTAAAGCTTTCTATGTCCTCCTCCTAAGGCTTCCTATCCTCTAATTAAAATCTTTCTTTTTATATGTTTTAAGATTGCAAGTAACATGCTCACCTTTTAAGATTTCCTTTCCTTAAAAAAAAATTTTTTCTACTTTTAAAAAGCCTCCTGCCAAGCTTTCATTTTTAAAATGCCTCCCATCTAAGCGTTTCTTTTTTTTTTTAAGGGTAAGTAACATGTCTAAAACATGACTTACCCTTTTTAACTTGCTTTTTTTCTTTTTTTTAATATTGATATAACCTTTGGCTTTTTGCTCCAATTCTTTTTCAAACTTCATGCTTTCATATTATATTTGTATTCCATCATTAAATCTGTATGTAAACTCAATAAGAACACAAAATAAACAATTAAATACAAAAATAGGGATGAATTCACGTTGAAATGCATACAAAACCTTCAAATAATTCGACCATATCAGGTTTCAAGGATTCTTAGCTTCTATCAAGGATCTAACTATAGAAAACAACAGCATCCAACATATGCCAGTAGTTGGAAAATTTTCAAATCCATTTCTTGAGGAGTTTTTGGGACTTCCTGTAGAGAGGAAAATTGAATTATACGTTGACCTAGTATCTAGTAATCTTATGTAACTGTTGATAGTTAAAAGAACAACTATAAGATTTAATAGATAAGGACTTCAACAAACCGATAACATTAACATGGGGGAGTCGTTACTGTTTGTAAAGAAGAAAGGTGGTTCTCATCAATTATATGTTAACTATCAACAGTTGAATAAGATGATCATCCATAATAAGTACTCTTTACGATGAATTGACAATCTATTTGATCAACTTCAGGAGACTATATGCTTTTCTAAGATTACCTTAAGATATGTATACCATCAACTGAGGATCAAATACAAATTCTTAGTATTGTCAATTGGCCTTACCAACACTCCAACAACCTTTATATACTTAATGAATAGGACTTTTAAGAAATCTTAGATTGGCTCGTGATTATATTCGTAGATGTTATTTTAGTATATTCATGAATACATAAGGAGCACTCCTAACAATTGAGATTAGTATTGCAAACACTTCAAGAACATCAGTTGTAAGATAAGTTCTTGAAGTGTGAATTTTGGCTTGAAAGTGTCATATTCTTAAGACAAGTAGTCTTTAAAAGTGGAATATAAGTGGACCTATAAAAGGTGGAAACTGTAATGAACTGGAAAAGCCTAAAGATAGTTATAAAAGTGTGAAGTTTCTAATATTAGTATACTATTATCAAAGATTTGTCCAAGAATTTTCAAAGATGGTACCTACGAACCCATTTAATTCAAAAGAATAACCAGTTCATTTGGTCTTATGCTTCTAAGGAGAGCTTCTAAAAGTTGAAGGAGTGTTTAACCATAGTACAAATAATAACGTTACTAATTAAAGGTGGAATATTTTAGTTATACTATAATGCTTCGAGAATTATACTAGGATGTGTGTTAATGCAAAAGGGTAGGGTGATTGCCTATGCTTCCAAGAAACTAAAAAACCTTGAACAAACTTACTTTACCCACGATTTAGAGATGGTTGTAGTGATATTTACTTTAAACATTTTGAGACATTATTTGTATAGTGAAATGCATGAGATTTACATAAATCATAAAATTCTAAAGTATATATTTCAACAAATGGATTTAAATCTAAGGTAAAAAAGGTAAATGGAACTATTAAAGAACGATAACTTCATAATTTTATATATTTCAATAGATGGATTTAAATATAAGGTAAAGAAGGTAAATGGAACTATTAAAGAACTATAACTTCATAATTTAGTATCATCCTAGAAAGGCTAATGTCATAGTCAATCCACAAAGTAGGTAGTCCTTGGATAGTTTGGCACATATCATTGTGGAAAGGAGAGTCTTGATCAAAAAATTGCATGATTTAATGCATTAAGGTGCATAGTTTCATATTTTAAACTTAAAATCACTAATAATTAGTATCAAAGTGTAATTAATGTTACTAGACATAATCAAGGCTACTTATGTCCAATACCCTAGGTTTTAGAAGCTTAGACATGAAAGTTTAGAAGGATGTGGCACGAATTTTGAGATCAAGAGGGGAGGCATCCTACAGATGAATAGGAAACTATGGATTCTAGATATACAAAACCCAATGGAGGAGATCTTGGATGAAGCACAACATGTGGTGTATAATTTACACCCAAATTCTACTAATACATAGAGTAACTCAAAGGCATGGAAGTGACTAAATATATATGTAAGTGCTTAACATGTCAACAAGTAATGGGGAAACATCAGAGGCCTTTGGGTACCTATAGTCATTACT
>JAOXYD010221980.1:0-18891 GCA_028565735.1 Pinacopodium congolense
TCCATAATGGATTCTTCTTGAAACATACCTAACTTTAAGATTAACATCATAAACTCAAACCATTAGTGATTAAGCATATTTTGTTATCATCAAAACTAAGATTGGAACCTCCCTTGGTTCAACAAAATCTATTGAAAAAAAAAAACTTATCCACTTTTACCAAGACATCTTCAATGGTTTCCCTCAGATTGGTGATCGAGTGATCCACAAGTTGTAATAAGCTAGTTGTAGGCTTTGACTCATCTAATTCCAACTTCCTGAAAATAGATAGAGGCATAAGATTAATACTTGCACCTAAATCTATTAAGTTCCAATCTTTTTGTAAGCTATAAATAGTATAAAGGAAGGTGAAACTACTTAAAATTTTCAATTTCAATGGTAGCTTCTTTAACATAATAGCTAAGCACTCTTCATTAAACTTTACATTTTTAGACTATTTTAATCACCTCTTATTGGAAAGAATCTTCTTAAGAAATTTGGTATAGGAGAGCTGTTAGTCCTATTTGACACCTATGGAGTGAATTAGAAGGTTTAAAAGTTTCTAAGATGGATTCCTAAGTTGACCAAAAAATCAAACACTTTTGTAGAAACGGATGATACATAATATACATTATAGGAAATACAATAAGACAATTCCTTAAACACAATTTCGCGAATAAGAAACTCATATATTAAAAAATTATATAAACAATTTTTGTACAAAAATAAACGCAACTAATAAATAAAAAACAACTTATAAAATAAAGGCGTCAATGTAAAAGAGTATAGCGAATAAGAATACAAACGAATTTATCATGGTTTGGAGATACACACTTTTTCCTATATCTAGTACAAATAAACTTTAATGAGATTTTTTGTTATCAATCTACATAAGTTAAATGTTAGAGCTTACAAAATCTTTTTTTCAAGGTTCAAGGATAAGCTTTTTAATTCTTTTCTGGCTTAAGTATAATCTTTCCTCTCAACTATACTACCTCTAAAAAATTCACTTGAAATAATCTAACTTAAGCTAAAATTAGTGTATTTAGAAGCTCATAAAACCTTTAATGTTAATGTAGAAAACGTGCACAAAAATTCACCTACAAAAACATAAAAAACACTTCTTAAAAAATGCCTTTCAATGCTCAAAAGTACTTGAATGATTGATTTCTAAAGTTATAGACGATAAAATCTGATGTAAAGCCACCTATTTATAGGTGTAAGAGACATTGATTTGGAATGATCTAAAGCATTAAACACTTTTTACTGTTGAGAAATAACTAGTATAATTCAAAATCTGCTCATTAATGGCAGGCAAGATCGTGACTTAAAGAGATCATTGATGTACTATCGTTATAGTCCTTCTTCAGTGCAAGTGCACAATGTTGTCATTATTCTCCATGATAAACCACCGTTATACATCTTGAAACATATAAAACTAGCCTAAAACAATTCCAAACCTCTCTAAACCATTCCCTATATTTTAAAACATGTGCTTAACTCATATACACATTGAAAGCTTCCTCAAAACATTTTTAACTCATCAAGAGGATTATTAAAAAATATGATTCTCCATATAAATTCATCTTGGTTATGCATCCTAAATACATATTCTAATTCATGTATGCAATTATGAACGAATGAGCCTTATAAGCCATAAAAATGAGCTAATTAAGACTTTTAAAAAATTACAAGTTTAAACCTATAAGGAATCTATCTTTGATCTTTCAACCTCTTGAATCTTCATCATTTCATCATAAACATCACATTGTTACTTCATAAAAAAGTTCTTTCATACTTCAAATTCAACACCTATCTTTCAATCACTTAAAAAAACATAAAATATTAGTCTAAATATTGTTTTTTCATCATCCAAAACAAGTTGAAACACTCTTGGTTCAACCTTATCCTTCTTTATGATGATAAAAAAATCATATGATATTATAAATAACAAAACTATCATGTGATATTATAAAGAACAAAACTATCATTACAAAAACATTTAAATTCAGTCAATATCAAATGTCATCATTCAAGGATGTAATCCTAAACATGATACCACAAATAAATTGATTAACTCATTCTAAATAAATACTTTAAATACAATTACATAGCTCACTCCAAAACTTTAAGATTTCTTTCAAAAGTACAATTTTCATAAAACATTTTAACTCCCTTTAAATTTATCATAATTATGCAGCAACTTTCACAAAATCAAATCCAATACATTATAACAAGAATTTTATCAAATCCAACTCCCCCTCAATTGGTTAAACTATATATCTCCCTAAATTCATGAAATATAACAAGGATTCAAGAATGTTGAAAAAGTTCAACAAATTTCGAAAAAAAATGTTGCTCCCCCTTAATGAAATATAATATCACATACTACCGCTGCCCCTTTTGAGAATCATCAACAAGTCAAAATAAACTTAAACATATGTAAAAGCATAGAATAAACAAAACTTACCATAAAGATAAAGGAATCATAAGAATTATAAACCAAATCATCATACATATGACTTAAACATATAAGAATACTAACGAACTATGATCTATCATGCCTAACTCTCTTCTAATCATGGAAAATTGATCCTCACACATTGGTTTAGTGAAACTAATAGCTAATTAATGCATAGTATCAAAAAATTCAAATTTTATGTCCCTATTTTGAATACTATCTCCTAATGAAATGATGTCTAATCTTTATATACTTTGCCATAAAAGGTTAAATAGGAATTTTCGTTAAACAAATAGCACTTGTATTATCACACCTAATTCCTGAGGGGGGTTGTTAAGCTCTAAACCATAATTCCTAACTTGTTGTCTAAGCCAAATGATTTGAGTGCAATAAATATTAGCGAATATTTAATCTAGTTGAATTTCTTTCTATTAAACTATGATACTAATGCATTACTTAAGAATTGACATGTACCAGATAGGACTCTTTCTATCTAATAAACTACTAATACAATCAGCATATGAATATCCATCTAATTTTAAGAATATATTCTTAGGATACCAAATTCATAAATTTAATGTTTTACATAGTACCTAAGCACATGTTTAATAGCTAACAAATGAGACTCTAATTGAAGCTTGAAATCTAGTACATAAACACAAACTAAACATTATATCAGGCCTGCTTACAGCCAAATATAATAAATAACCAATCATATCAGTATATTGTTTAACATAAACTACTTTACCATCCTCATCCTTCTTTAAATTCATAGAAGTGCTCATTAATGCCTCTAATGGCTTCTCTTGAATCATTCCAAAGTTCTTAAGTATTTCCCTTATGTATTTGACTTGCTTGGCGAAAGTTCCTTCATTTATTTGCTTGATTTGAAGTTTGAGGAAGAAATTTAACTTGCTCTGCATACTCATTTCAAACATCCTATCAATACACTTAGCAAATTCTGGACACAAAACCTCATAAATAATACCAAATATGATATCATCTAATTAAATTTGAACAAATCATTATTTTCTTTCTTTATAAACAACGTAGTATTAATGTTTCCTTGAATGAGACCAATTTTAAGAAGAAACATACTCATTCTATCATGACAATCTCTAGGTGCTTGTTTAAAATCATATAAGACCTTAAAAAGCTTAAAACCATACTCGGGTTCATCATGTCTTTTAAAACAAAGGGTTTGCTTAACATACACTTCTTGAATAAAACTAATAAAAAATGTACTTTTCATATCCACTTGAAAAAATTTAAATCCCATATAAGAATAAAATGGAAGTAACAATCTAATGACTTCTAATCTAACTATGAGAGTAAAAATCTCATCGTAATTTGTACCCTCTTCTTGGTTATAACCTTTAATAACTAACTTATTCTTATTTTTAACTATGTTTCCTTGTTCATCTAACATGTTCTTGAGCACCCATTTGTGCTTATTAATGGTTAATCCTTTTGCCTAGGTACTAAACTCCAAACATTGTTTTTTTCAAATTGATTCAATTCAACATTCATTTCTAAAACCTAATTCTTATAACCTAAAGCTCTTTCTACACTCCTAAGTTTAATTTGAGACATAAAGTTAAGATGAGAAAAATTATTACAGCGAGAATAGGTGATTAACCATTGTTAAATATCACCTAGAAATTGAGTGATTGCCCTTTATTAAACATCTCTTAGAATTTTATTGGAGGGATGATCTTACTTATATTTCCAATATCTTGGTAGCTCATAATCCTTCCTTTTGTCCCTTTATTTTGAGGTTTGTCCTTCATCCTTTTCTTCTTCTTCAATAGAGAGCTTTTTCAATTCATTAGATAAGCCTACATCATTTTCTGCTTTCAAGGGTGTTGGTTTTATCAAAATCAACATGTATAGACTCTGTTAGGCTTGAATTTTGATGCATTTTCATATCTATTTTATTCCAAGTTAATGTAAAATTTCTCCAATTTGTCGCTAAAGTGCTTAATTATGTTTATAAATGTTGAACATTGTAGTTGGAATTAAAAACTTCAAGAAAATCTAAGAAATGGCTGCTGAAATTATGGAATTTGGACTAAAACGATAGATCTATCACCCCAGGGTTTTACCCTTGTTCATTAACCCTGGGGAATAAAGCGATGCCATTTTACTTCTGTTCACCCAAGGTTTACCCTATAGAAACTAAAACGGTGATTTTTATAAGACGTTGTTTTACTACTGTTCAAGTGTTGTTTTAGTACGAAGTAGGGACAAAAACAGTTGCAACTTGCTCTAACTTGTGCTGCAACTTTCCCAACTTATGCCCACTAGCCTTAGACATATAAACAAAGCTCTAGGAATCAAAATTATGGCAGAAAATTCAAATCAAACATCTCCTTCTCCCCTTTTTAGCTAGTTCTTAGGTTTTTCCTTTCTTTTTCTTTTCCAGCTCTTGTATATTGTAATTTCAAGTTTTTTTAAGGATTCTCAGGAGTTGTTTAAGGTGATAAGAGGTTTCTTAACACTCTATGTCATCATTTGGTGAAATCTAAACCCTTATTTCCCTTATTTAATCTCTTTTGTTCATATTTAAGCAAGACATAGGCTATTTTCATTTTAATCCAAATTTCTTGTATATTTTTTACGATTGAAGTTTAATTCTAGTTTAGGACAGGTCCTTAAATTTATTGACTGCATGATTAACATATAATTGGATCATAAGCTTTGATTATATGAGAAATTAATGCTTATTTCAAGTTGGCCACTTAGAATAAGTTCATAATTGGTTTAGGATCCAATAACCTCTACCTAAATCATTGGAAAAATCTATAAGCAACATGATTAATCCTTGGATCTGAGAAATCTACCTTGGTTATCATGAGGGCACTAACCTTAAATGGAATTTAGGATTAGAATTTCTTGAACATTAAGCTTAATGGTTATTAATTGATGAAATGACCAATGATCAATTTAGGTTAATTAGAGATAAGGCAAGGGCTTAACCATAGCTATTTTTTGAGTTAGTGAAAGCCTTAGATTAGAGATTCCAATTCATTTCATAAGTCACTTGAGTCATTAGGCCTAGTCCTTATCCATTTAATTAATTGGTAATCCTTAAATAATTTGGAGTTTAATTGTAAAGTTGGAAGTTTTTAGGTTTATTTTTAGTGTCTCAAGTCAATGTAATCCCTTAGTTTTAATCCTTGGTTTCCTTAGATAATTGTAATCCAGTTGCCTTACTAGTCATATAATCAGTTACCTGTAGGTTTGACATTCGGGAATTTTAAATGTGCTCCTCTTTATTACTTGTGACCGGTATACTGCTGTATGTTATATTTGAATTTGAATTGAATTTGCATGAGAATTTATTGAATTATTTGAGCTAAAATATTGATATCAAATCAACGTAACAAGTTTTTGGTGCCATTGCCAAGGAACTGATTATTATGTGATATTAGGAATAGATTGGTTTCAATTACTCTAAGACGTAAATATTGTTTATATTGTGTTCTTGTTCTTTGTTTGTTTGTTTATTTATTGTGGTATTTGTATTTCTATGTTGTTTACATGGTGGAGCATCTTGTAGAGTATAGGTTTAGACATTGCAAGGATTTGGAGGCAAAATGACTATTGACATGATCGCCAATGGTATGAGCCTGAAGTTTCTGGAAAATTTTGGGGCATCAAACATTATGATCAATTTAATGGAAATTATATCCCTGATTCGATGAATTGTTATGATTAACCTTAGAATGAATTGTCTTATAATGAACAATACTCATCTTTTTCCTATCTTAAAGAGCCTCTAAGTGATATTTAAGCTCAAATTTATGACTTAGTTAATCAAAGTTTGGCTAAACATCGACCTAAACCTCAGCCTACTATGGCTGAGTTGAAAGCTTTTTGTCCAAACTGGAGAGAGGAATTATTAGCCAATCTTAGGCAAGAGCTTCCTAATGACCCTCCCCAACCCACTCAATTTGGATCAAATGCTCTAGAACCTTGCAAGTTAGAGAGTGGTTTGCAAGAGTTTTCAATACCTTGAATTTGGAATAATAATGAGGTTTATGAGTGTATCAATGCCAATCAAGCTCTTGATTTGGACAATCTTGACACTTTTATAGAAATTTGACCAATTTGAATTCTATGTGTCAAGAAAACAATGACATGGATCTTGATGAGCCTTGGCCTTCTAAAACAAGTGTTAATGAATCATATGAACCTTCTAAAGAAGCCTTAGAGAGTGATGAATCACTTTATGATTTTATGTTTCAATTTGCTAAAATTGTAGCCAAACCTATGAATGAAGTAGAAGCCCCTAAAATAGGAACCTTAGCTTTGTCACCTGATGAAGTCATGGATGAATTTGATGATGAAAAGAGCATTAATGGAGAGGGAAAGCTTTTTGTTGTTTCAAAGGACCATGTTTTAGGAGCTTGTGATGAGATTACTGAGTTTAAGTCAAGTAAATTGCCATATGAGCCCTTAGATTTTATAGGTGTTGCTAATTGTAGGCCTATAGTTGCAATACTTAATCATTTACCCTAGTCTTTTGCTTTGAAAAAGTGTTTTAATTGGACTTTCATCAAGGGTATGATTCATAGTTCATGGAAGATCCTTTTAGGTGGTACAAGTGCCCTTGGTAACTTGGCTAAAATTCTATTTGAAAGTTCCCTAACTTTAAGGTCCAACTAAAAGACCTTAAAGTTAGGAGGCAACCCAACCGTAGTAGTCGGTTTAAGTGTGATTTAGTGTGTTTTCTTTTATTTGGTGTGCTTTTCTTTTGTTTCCTTTTGTTTTGTGGTCCTTACCATTCTTTGATCATGTTTCTTTATGGAGCATAGCTGCTTGTCTTTGGTTTTTAGTGCTTTATTGATCTTTTGTTAGATTTTCAGGTATTATATTCAATCCTTATTATCTTTTGGAGCAAGCTTTCATTATACACTTTTAATGAATCTTCAAATGATATTATCTTCCCTCCGAGTGCTTTCTGTTCCTTTTTCCCTCATATTTTTGCTTTATTATTTGCTTTTATGAACATTGAGGACAATGTTAAATTTAAGTGTGGGGGAGGGAATGGCTGTTTCACACTTATGTTTTATTTGTCCTAAATCACATCATTTTTTCATCTTTTTCAAAGTCATCTATAATTTATGGAGTAATATTTTTTTATTTTGATGCCTTTCATTGACATTTTTTCTTTTGATTACAATCATTTTGATGTTTTAAGATGTTATATTATCAATTAATCTGTTTATTAACAATGAACTTTGATGGTTTCATGTTTTGGATATTTGATAAGCATTGTAAGTTTCCATGTATAAAATGCGTTTCCACAAAAAACCCTAAAGCTTTTTATGACTTATTTTGGCATTTTCATTGTCTTGTTTTAATTCAAAATCTAATTCAATAAAAAAATGAAAAGAGAAACAATGTGCTTAAATTGTAAAAATGTGAGCAATGTTTATTCACTATGCTGGCTTCGAATCAATTGGTTAAAGTTAAAGAGTGGTACTAGTAGCCAATTGATGTGAGGTGACTTAATTGAGTAACCGGGGATGTTCACGACAAAATGTTCATCTTCGCATAAAAAGATAGAATGGCCTCTCAATCAAGCCTTTAAAACTCACTTATTTGCTTAAGTTATGTTTAAGGGTTAAAAAGGTGTGAAGTTTCTTAAAAGATGAGTCATTTCTCTTTGTGCATATTCATTTTCTGCATGGAAACCATTTTATGCAAATTAGGTTGAAGTTTGAAAGAATATGAAGCCAATTGAAGTTATTTTTTAATTTACATGTTTGATTAATCATAAAACATCTTAATTATTTCTTTGATAATTGAATGATTAAGGAAAGGTGTCAATTATTAGGTTTAATGAGTTGAGCAAGTTTTCCTATGCTTATAGGCTATTTTGAGACTAATGGTTTGATGATTTGCTTGAGGACAAGTAAAAGGTAAGTGTGGGGGAGTGGTTAGGCTTGGATTTTAATGTATTTTCCTATCCATTTTATGCCAAATTAATGTACACTTGCTCCAATTTATTGCTAAAGTGATTAATTATGTTTATAAATGATGAACATTATAATTAGAAGTAAAAACTTCAAAAAAAATCCAAGAAATGGCTGCTAAAATTTTAGAATTTAGACTAAAATGGTGAACCTGTCACCCAAAGATTTTACTCTTGCTCATCAAGATTTTACTCCTCTTCATCAACCTTAAGGACTAAAGTAGTGCCATTTTACGCATGTTCACCCAAAGTTTACTCTCTCGAGACTAAAATGATAGTTTTTATAAGGCGCCATTTTACTATTGTTCAAGTGTTGTTTGAGTATGCAGTAAGGACAAAAACAACTGCAACTTGCTCTAACTTGTGTTGCAACTTGCCCAACTTTTACCCATTTGCCCTAAACATATAAATGAAGCTCTGGGAATCAAAATTAAGGTAGAAAACACGAATTTGGGAGGAGAATTGAGATCAAAGATCTCCTTCTCCCTTCTTTAGCTAGTTCTTAGGTTTTTCCTTTTTTTTATTTTCCAGCTCTTGTATATTGTAATTTCAGGTCGTTTTAAGGATTCTTAGGAGTTATTTAAGGTGATTGGAGGTTGCCTAACACTTTGTATCATCATTTGGTGAAATCTTTCACTTCTTTCACCTCTTTTGTTCATATTTATGCAAGACATTATTATTTTGATTTTAATCTAAATTTCTTGTATATTTGTGATGATTGAAGCTTAATTCTAGCTTAGGATAGGTCCTTGAATGTCTTGAGTGCATGATTAACACATAATTGATCATAATCTTTGTTTATATGAGAAATTAATACTTATTTCAAGTTGGGCACTTAGAATAAGATCATAATTGGTTTAAGATATGATAATATCTACCTCAATCAGTGGAAAAATCTATAAATAATATGGTTTAAGCCTTCAATATGAGAAATCTACCGTGGTTATCATAAGGGAGCTAATCTTAAATGGAATTCAAGATTAGAACTTCTTGAACTTTAAGCCTAATGCCTATTAATTGATGAAATAACCAAAGATCAATTTAGGCTAATTAGAGATAAGGCAAGTACTTGACCATAGCTATGTTTTGAGTTAGTGAAGGCCCTAGATTAGAGATTCCAATTTGTTTCATAAGTCACTTGAGTCATTTAGGCCTAGTCCCTAGTCATTTAATTAATCGGTAATCCTTAGACAATTTGGAGTTCAATTGCGAGGTTGGAAGTTTTTAGGTTTGTTTTTAGTGTCTTCAATCAATATAATCCCTTAGTTTTAAGCCTGAGTTTCCTTAGATAATTGTAATCTAATTGCCTTAGTAGTCATATAATCAGTTCTCTGGGGGTTCGACATTCCATAGTCTTAAATGTGCTCCTCTTTATTACTTGTGATTGGTACACTGCCATATGGTTGATTTGAATTTGAATTGAATTTGCATGAGAAGTTGTTGAATTATTTAAGCCAAAATAGTGATATCAAATTAACACAACAAGTTTTTGGCACCATTATTGAGGAATTGATTATTATGTGATATTAGGAATACATTGGTGTTAATTAATCTAAGGTGTAAATATTGTTTACATTACGTTCTTGTGCTTTTCTTGTTTGTTTATTTATTGTGGTATTTGTTTTTCTGTGTTGTTTACATGGTAGAGCATCTTGTAGTGTTTAGCTTTAGACATTGCAAGGATGTGGAGGCAAAATGACTATTGACATGATCGCCAATAATATGAGCCTGAAGTTTCTGGAAATTGTTAGGGCATCGGACATTATGATCAATTCAATGGAAATTATATCCCTGATTCGATGAATTTTTATGATTACCCTTGGAATGAATTGTCTTATAATGAACAATACTCAACTTTTTCCTATCCCGAAAAGTCTCCAAGTGATATTTAGGCTCAAATTTGTGACTTGGTTAATCAAAGTTTGGCTAAACATTGACCTAAACCTTAACCTATTATGGCTGAGTTGATAACTTCTTGTCCAAACTAGAGAGAGGACTTATTAGCCAATCTTTTATCTCTCTTTACCTTTTATATTATAACTCCTTCTATACACCTTCAATAGACATGAAATTTGATATGTAGATTCTTCAGATATTGTTCTTACACACACACACATACAAAATTCAAAATTATCTTACCTCTAAAAATGATTCTAATGCATCACAAAATTCACTTGTACCAAATTTGATGTTCAATTAAGCTTCGCTTGTTATTTTTTTTGTGAACTCTTCATGGCTTGTCAGATGATCTTAAAAGTTGGTGTGGAACCTCATAAAACGATACTCTAAGCTTTCAAATTTATTTCACACCTATTCTAATTCCAATTTTACTCCAGTTATACTCAAAACTTGGCCTTTTCAACTTGTATTTATGTTCTAAGGTCAAATCTTCATATAAACTCAATATGAACACAAAATAAGCATTTAAACATAAAAATAGGGATAAAATCACATTAAAAAATATATGAAAATATCATAAAATACACTCTTATCAAATACCCCAACACTTGAACTACTGCTTGTCCTAAAGCAATTACTTAAACACTTCACTCAAGCAATTATAATCAGAAGTCAAGAGTTAATCGAGCACAATAGAAATCATTCCATGCTTTTAATCTAATTCAGAAATTTCAACTCTATCATGAACAAAAACAAGATAATTACAAGAAAAAAAACACAATTAGTGAAAAGGTAACCCAATATGTTTAATATCTAGCATTTAAGCCATTTTACATTGGTTATCATAGAAACTAGTCAAGAATAATCGAAATACTCAAAATAACTAAAAACACAAAACAATTTGATTTTTGAGTAATATTTAGGAGTTCATTTATTCTTATTATGCAAGGTCAAATATTTTGTTAATAATTACCTCGGTTACTCAACTTGATGCTCCTTTTAGCTTGTTTAAGATGTCATCTAGATTTTTGACAGGAGGATGAACATTTTTTCGTAAACATTGCCAGTTACTAGGCTTGATTATCCTCTCAAATGGCTACTAGCACCACTCATAAACTTCAACCTTTACATTCATTGAAGCTAGCGGAGTGAAAAATGCTCACTTTATTAAAAATAAATACACATTTTTCACATTTGTCTTTTCTTTTCTTTTCCATCACTTATTTCAAATATTTCATTACACATTCATATGAAAAAATATACAAAATGTACTTAAATGCTAAATATCATAAAAATAGGTCACTAAACACATGCAAGGATCTCAAAAGAAACAAAAAAAAATTTGCAGTTAGCATCATTTCAAGAGTTAAACAAAGTTTGTCAGGTTAAAAGCATCAATGTCCTTTAAGTACCTCAATTAACTATCAACTAAATATCATAATCATTTGAAGCTAACACATTTAAATTATCACCATCGGATTTATAATAGCTTAAGGGCAGAACAATTTCTTGTTCCCCATCCTACACTTAAATGGGACATTGTCCTTAATGTTCTAAAAATAATTTAAGTTCAAAAAAGGATGCAACAATAAAATTCCCCCAAATGAGGTGACCTATGAAGTGTATGATGGAGAGGAGATTGCTACTCCCACTCTAGCAACTAAAAAACAAAATAGAAATAAACAAAGAAAAGAACTTAATAAAAAAGAAACTAAAGAACTAATTAACAAAAAGAAAAGATACAAAAACTTAAAGAAAAGGTTGGGTTATCTCCCAACAAGCACTTGTTTTAGATCTTATTGAACCAAGGGTTAGTTCCACCTTTGATTTGATGATGAAAAAGTGTTTTTACTAATATGTTTGTAAAAGTTAGTTGTGTTTGTTAAGACAGGTTTGATGAAAACAAGAGTTTGGTGAAGACGTGGAGTGCATGAATAAGGAGCCCTTACTTAGAGTCTGTGAAGTATATAGAATTGATTGAAGACCGAGTTCATGAAAGAAGAGCTTTGGAATTAACTTGAAGATTGAAGATATAAGATCAAGCACAAGAGTATAATTTGATAGGTTTTGAAGTGAATATGTAAGTCTTCTCCTTAGTCTTACCATTGTGTTGAAAGGGCTCACTTATGCATATTAATTCAAGTTTAGTATTTGAATATAAGATGCATAATCAAGAGTCATTATATGTGTGTGGAAAACCTCTTGATAGATGAATCAATGCATGTATGATATTTCACGAGTATGTGTGATAACTAAATTGGTTCTTGCTTGAATAAATGAGTAAATTGTTTTAATAAATGAATTGACAACTTGATTGAGTTGGTATGACTTACAAAGTCCTAAATTGTCTGCATTAGTTTGATGATGTATGAATCAATTGAATATGTGGTTATAAGTAATAAAGTGAATGAAATTGGTTAGATGAATGTATTAAGGTAATTTGGTAAGATGAATGAATTTGGGTTGTGTTAAAATTAGGTTATGAATTGATTTTGGTTAAGTTTGGATAGATTTGGCTAAGAGTGTCTATCTGGTGAGGGTCAGCTGACCAAACTGCATAGGTCAGACAACCAAATGGCAATCGATCGACTGATAGCATGATTCAGCCATCCGAATGAAGTGAATCTGTAGGTGAACATTGGGAAACAACTACTTTGCAACGGTAAAATAATTTAATGAATATGAACATTGGAGCAACGGTTATTTGGTCTTGTAATGAGTATAAATATGTGTTTTATGTTGTTTATGTATCGAAGAAGTGTTGAAAGTATTTACACATTGAGATTAAGTATTCTTGAGTGTGTTTAAGAGTTTTTGGTAAAATTTTTTGATTTTAATGGTGCATTCATTCTTATATTTTGTGAGCCCCTAAACACTTTGGTGAGTCAATCGAGTGACATTTTGTTAGAGTGATTGAGTGGGGTTCATTAAGAGTGAGATTCGTGTAAAGGTTATTCTTTAGCTTTGAAAACTAAGAGGATTGTAAGGTTCTCCTTTAGTCTTAGAAAAGTGAGTGTTGTGAGGTTCTCCTTTAGCCTTAGAAAAGGTAGTGTTGTGAGGTTATTCCTAAGCCTTAGAAAAGGGAGAGTGAAAGATTATCCATGAGCCTTGAAAAAGGATTGTATTGTGTATTATGTATTCTTGTTGACCGCAACAAGAACAAAAATCTCAACAGTGTTGTTGGGAATTGGATGTAAGGCAAGTGGACTACTCCGAACCAGAATAAATCGGTTGTGTCCCTTCAAGCCTTTTCTCTTTTATTTTTATGTATTTATATTACATTTTTAATTACTATTTAACTCTATTAATTAAGAATTGTTTAGCTTCCGTTTTCAATTAAATTTGTGAAATACTTAGGTTTAATAATATAGAAGAAAATTTTAAGGGCCTAATTCAACCCCTTCTTAGGTGCCATATACGACCAACAAGCCTTTAGCTTGACCCCTGCTAAATATACTATTTAGTATCAAAAGGATTTTTGAGATCGATAGCAAACATGCTCAAACTCATTGATGGGCCTGGAACAACTTCCCTTAAAATGGGCTCCTAATTAGGTGGAACCGCATTGCTTCTCCATCATACTCCAATGTCCACTCTTCGTTATGGACATCTCCCTTCAGCCATGATGCCTTCCTTAATAGATTTAGTAATGGGTGTGGAGGCTCCTCATCCTACACGTCACCTTGCGACTTTTGTTTACTCTTCTCTTCTTCTGTAACCTGAAAATTGTGAAGAAAAGGAAATGGAACTTGATTAGCAATACCAAATAATGGAATACTGACCTTAGGAGGTGTTATATTCTCCTCCTTTTTCTCGAATTGATACATGTTCCTCTCCTAGTTATTCTTGCTCTTGCTCATTCTCTTTTAAGTGGTCCCATTATTCTCTACTCTCTAATGACACTTCACACACCTCATCCCCTAGCTCTCCATTTGGTTGGCTAAGACTACTTGTAGAAACTTGGGCTTCTATGCTCGCAACCACATTTACCAATCCTATGAATTAATTTCTAATTCATGACGTTAATTTTGAATTCCAATTCAGTACTAAGATAAATCACATTGCCCATTAAAAACCTAATCAATTCTCACAATGATCATCCATGAATCCATCAAATATCATAAACCCATAAGAAAAATAATATACTATAATGGAAATAACACTAAAAACAATATGAAATTAAAGAAAAAAAAGAAATGTAGAAATTATAAAGCTAATAAGGGCATCAAGGGTGGAAAATTAAAGAAACAACATTATATTAATGAAAATAAAGCATTCCACATGTAATTAACAAAACCCAAAGGAAATAAAAATATAAATGAAACGAAAATAGCAAGGAAACAATAGAAACACAAAGAAAACCAAGATTCAACACCTAAACTACTTAGTATTAGGTTTGAACATGAAAAGAGATGAAAAGAACAATAAAACACACAAAAAACCTAAAGAAAATACAAGGAAGATTAAATGTTGCACAAGTGGGAGTCAAAAGTGACGAATTTACTCTATCTTTTCCCTTTTATAGGTCCTCTCTAGGGATTGGGACATTTTGGGAGCAATTTGATCAAGTTTTTCCCTAAAAATCACAAAAATGATGTTGATTTACAAATTTTATTTAAGTCACATAAATTGATAACTTCTACCCCTCTTTACCCTTTTTGCTTTAACCTTTCTATACACCTCTAATAGCCATAAAAATTGGTATGTCGATTCTTTACATGATATCCTTGCACCAAAAAACTTTTAGAGTGATATGAGCTCTAAAAATTTAATAAATCTGATGTTCAACTGAGTTTGCCTTGTTATTTTGTTTGTGCACTCTTTATGTATTGTAATATGACCTTGAAATTTGGTGTGGAACCTCATAACATGATGTTGTAGTCCTAAAAATTAGTCCACATCTATTCTAGTTCTAATTCTACTCAAAATGTGGCCTTTTTAACTTCTATTTGTGTGCTAAGGTATGAGTACAAAATAAACATTTAAACACCAAAATAGGGATAAAATCACATTGAAATACATATCAAAATATCATAAAATACATCCCTATCAGTACTCAACAATAAAGCTCATGTAATATTAAAATCATTAATAATAACAAATGTATAAGATTTACATTTAAACTAGCTACTCTAATTAGACCAAACACATCTGTATGAAGGAGTTCAAGGGATCTACAGGATTTTACCAATTTTTTTTTCTTGGAAGTGAACTCCTTACTTTTTTTCCCTATTTGACATGTTCCACAAACCTTGTATTTTTCGCATCTTATACTTGGGAGCCCATTGATGAGGGGTTTGTAATTGAGATTTGGTAGAAGGTCTATGCTAGCATGTCTAGGCCTTCTATCCCAAATCCAAGAACATTCACTTAAGGAAACTAAACACTTATTTTTAAGGTTAGTGATGCCATCCAAATTAATAATATAGATATTAAATTCTGTTTTTCCTAAAAAGATAGTACTACCACCACTAACATTTGAAGCCATACATTAATTCCCTCCAAAACACACTTTGTAATTCTTGTCAGATAATTTACTAACACTTAAAAGGTTATGATTTAATCAATCAACATGTAAAACATTATCAATCATATGACAATTGATCTTACCAACCTTTCCAATGCCAATTACCTTACAATTGGTATTGTCTCCAAAGTGATGAATCCTCCATCTTTGAAAGAGATGAAATGTGAAGGGCCATTGCTAATATGTCTTGAACCCACTATTAACATACCAATTTTTTTAATTCTTGGTGACCTACAAATTAAGAAACTCATATTGTTTTAGGTACCTACATTATCTTAGGTACTCTAGTGTTAGTTATATACCTATCTTTACCACTTGGTATAACATATCTAATTTTGTCATAACAAAAATATGCAACATGTCCATAATAACCATAATAAGTATTAGATAATGGAGTATGAGTCCTATATGCCTTCCTATAGTCATTTCTAGGCCTAGAACCATTATAAAAAATTGATTGAAAGCCCTGTCTAGGTTGGGTTTATGTTCTCCTATCATTAAACCTATGTTGAGGAGGCCTTTTGAGTCTTTCCTTTGGTTATACATAAAAGCATGGTGTGTTGGCCTAGATTGATGTCTATTAGATGATGCATATTGGTTAAATGTCCTTACTAGGACTCATCTTTTAATTTCTTTCCATTAACAAAAATTGTTTTACTAGATGATGGTCTATTGTCGCTATAATATCTTAAACCATGTTTGTCATTAGCCAATTTTTGAGTAGCTAGCATGTTTTTTCAATTTTCCATTTCTCTTGAAAAATTTTGCAAGTGATTCTTTAAAAGATTCAATTTTTTCTTTAATTAAACATTATCATTCACCAAGTTGTCACTATCCACATTTACTGATTCTATTTCTTACCTAAGTCTTTCATTCTCTAACTTATACTAATCCAACAACTTTTGGGCTTTCTTATGTCTAACATGCAATTCCTTTTTCTTCCTAGTCAATTTATCAACATGTTCTAACAATTTTTCATAAGTATACTTAACTTTGCATTCATTATTGGTATGAGAGTAGGAAGAACATACCTTATTAAATGCCATAATGATAAGGTTGAATTACATTAAGTTTTCATTTGTGTTTTAATGTGATTTCATCCTTATTTTTGTGTTAATTTGCTTATTTCGTGTTTATATTGATTTTACATGCATATTTAATCATTGAATTTAAATACAAGTTGAAAGGGCCAAATTTAGAGATGAATAAAAGCAAGAAGAGAAAGACAAGTTTAAAAAAGCATCAGTGTTAGTATAGGTGAATTTAGTGATGCATTGGGAGAAATTTTAGAGCATATATTATTATGAAATTTTTTGGGGTAAAAGAGCATTAAGTGAGGAACCTACATACCAAATTTCATGACCATTAGAGGTGCATAAAAGAAGTTATAGCTAAAAATGTAAAGAGGGGTAAAGCTTTAAAAATTTAGGACTTAAATCAGAGGTATGTACAAGGAGATAGAGCAAAAAATGTAGAGAGGGGTAGAGGCTATTAAAATTTGGGTCTTAAATGGCCCTAGTAAAACAACATCATTTAAGTCCCCTGTAGCCACCATTTATCATCCTAAAAATGAAAAATAAAAAGGCTAAACTTGACACCTGCTTTTTTAAACATTCTAAACCCTAAATGAGACCCATATAGGCATAGGATGAGGCCATTTCTAGCACTTTTGGCTCCCCCTTGGGTAGTCTTTCATCTTCTATGTATTTTCCCTAGGTTTTAGTGTCTTCTTGATGTTCGTTTCTTCTCTTTTCATATTATTTTCTTAGAGTTTATGCTTAGGCTATAAAACTTTGGTTTAAACTTGTGTATGTTCTTGTTATCCTATTTTCATTTATTTCTCATGTATTAAATACTTGTTGAATATAGGTTTATGGTTAGTATAGTGTTGTTTCTTTAATTTTCTAGCCTTGTTCTTAATTTTTATCCTTATCATTTCTAGATTTATTTTCTATTTTCCTATAATTTTAGATTTTGTTTTTGTTGTTTTCATTATGTTAGCTTGGTTTTAAGTGGGTTTGAAGGTATTTAAATGGTTTATGAATGATAATTTAGAGAATTGGAATGGTCTTAAATGAGCATTATGATTTATGTTGTGATTGAGTTGGAATTCAAAATTAATTCCATGAATTTGGGACTTATTTATAGGATTGAACATCTTATGTTTAATTTCTAGTTCAATTGCTAAGATTTAACTTTTGATCCATAATTGACATTTGCAAAATCTATAAGTAGCGATAAGTTAATTGGTTTTATAGGCAATCATAGTCAATTAGCTTAGGATTTCAATTATCTAAGTTACATAATTTGAGCTTATTTTATTATGGTTAGGTTAGTTTTTTCCTAGTTCTTAAAGTTGTTGAGCCACTAAATCTGGAGAGTTTATTCTAGGTTATCATGTGATTAGGGGTAAATTTTCTATTGTATAGGACTTATCTACAAATAGAATAATTTAGGATGCAAGAGCTTATTTGTTTCTATAGGCTACCATTTTAGGCATAACACAATTTTTAGTATTTCGATGATCAATTGTAATTCATGAATCCGAATAATATCTTAAGCCCAACTTTTCATCTTTGTTATTTTCTTTCTTGTTTTGTTTGCTTTAATTTCATTAATTGTTTTAGTGTTTATTTTTTTTTTCCAGGGTTTTCTTTTAATTTTTTTTCTTTTGTGTAACATTAGGAATAACTAAAAAAACACAACCAGTTTCCTGTGGGATCATCCTTGACTTACCCTACTACAAAGTTATTTTTGTTAGTTAGATATTTTATTATCTAATGGTCTATAACAGGCCCTCCACATAACACACATTTGCCACTTCTTCTCTTTTATAATCACTTTGTTCAGTCCATGTGGCCTTCAACGTTGTATTCTTCTTTGATTCTTTCTTTTCTTTCTTCTCTTTTTTTTTTCTTCTTCTTGAAGGAATGGGCAATGTGATCTGAAGTTACCTTTATCACTACATTCAAAACAAGTTATGTTTGCTAATTTATTTTTAGAAAGGGATTTGTCTTCCATTTTATGTGTGGATGCCTATCT